>CM038681.1:357827834-358080306 GCA_021605205.1 Aegilops longissima
AAATGTTGGAGGGCTCGTGGTCCTCCGGATTAAACTCCCACAAAGCGGAGGGGGCGACGCTTGGTGGTAGGGTGCGGCGAATCAACATGACTCTGCGCCACTATGATCAGATTGATGTCTCTTTTCTAGGAGATCTCGGCTAAGGCCCTCGCAACAAGGGCACATCCTTGGACGGCCCCACCAAACGCTTTTATTAACCCATGACGCTTAGCTGTGGTGGGGACCCGAGCGAAGGCAGGTGGCTCCACCCACTTGGCCCCCCGAGCTGTGGATATAAAAACCACTCTGCCATAAGTTGAACTCCTCTTGAAAAGAGCCCTCCGCCATGGAGCGAAGAGTTCTTGCTTATAGCAGACCTCCAAGACTCCAAGGTGCTGCCCTCGATCATCTTCGGCTCTACTTTGAAGGTCTTAAGCCACAATCCGGGTTAGGAGTAATACGGAGGAAGGCTTCGCACACCCACAATGAATGATGAGATGTGGAGGATGGACCTGAGCCAAGTCGTGAAATTCCAACCCATAATAAAACATGAGCCCTCACGAAGGGGTCCGTCAGAAGCCTAGCTCTCAAGGAAGTGAGACGTGAACACCACGCCTCACCAGGCTTGGGAGTGGGAATAACCTGCCTTTGAGCAGGTAGCCTATGCGATATTTCGCCGGTTAGATACCTGGCATCTCTTAACTTTAGCACGTCTTCTTCCGTGACGGAAGAAGGCATCCACCGGCCTTGAAGGTCGGAGCTGAACATCATCGAAGGTCCGAAGCGCCTGAATCTGGAGCTTTGGATGTTGGAACTCGAGGTGAGAGGCGGATTCGATTGAGATTGAAAGAAAGGAGTCAAGCCTTGGTCTCTTTATAAAGAGGTTGAATACCAAGAGCCCTCCCCGTGACCGTCTCAGACTCGCCTTCGATTGAGGAGACATACCAACGGGAAAGGTTGGGTTACCCACGCCCGTATTGATGAGAATCATGGAATAAGGGGACACGATCTCTCCTTCGACAAGATGTGCCAAGGAAACCGCCTCGTCAAGTGTGCTGAGGTGGGACAGTAAAAACGATTCAAATAAAGGCTTGGCCGTGGTGTGATGTCACGCTGTGGAATACGTCAGCAGATTGGATTTGTGTAAATATTATTCTCTCTACGGTGGTATGTGGAACTTATTTTGTAGAGCCGCATAATTATCCTTGTGTTCAAAATCTTCTATGAAGTATTCGAGGAGGAACCTGCCTTGCAATGTCAAGACAACTGCAAGTGCCGGACTGTCACGCCATTGAAGCCCTGGTTCAGGGCTACCGAGGGTGTCCTGATTAGGTGTCCTGGATAGCCGACTATAACCTTTGGCCGACTCGGATCGTGAAGATACAAGATTGAAGACTTCGTCCCGTGTCCCGATGGGACTTTTCTTGGCATGGAAGGAAAGCTTGGTGATACGGATATGTAGATCTCCTCCCATTGTAACCGACTCAGTGTAACCCTAGCCCTCTCGCGATGTCTATATAAACCGGAGGGTTTTAGTCCGAGGACTAATAACAATCATACCATAGGCTAGCTTCTAGGGTTTAGCCTCTCTCGATCTCGTGGTAGATCTACCTTGTACTACCCACATCATCAATATTAATCAAGCAGGAGTAGGGTTTACCTCCATCGAGAGGGCCCGAACCTGGGTAAAAACATCGTGTCCCTTGTCTCATGTTACCATCCGCCTAGACGCACAGTTCGGGACCCCTTACCCGAGATCCGCCGGTTTTGACACCGACAACTAGGGTTTACATGGAGTCGGTTACAAGGAAGGAAATATAATATCCGGATCGCCAAGCTTGCCTTCCACGCCAAGGAAAGTCCCATCCGCACACGGGCCGAAGTCTTGAGTGTTGTATCTTCACGCTTCAATAGTCCGGACGTAGTACACAGCCCGCTGTCCGGATACCCCCTAATCCAGACTCCTCAAGAGTCTCCCAACCAGGCTTCAATGACGACGAGTCTAGCGCGCAATCTTGTCTTCGGCATTGCAGGGCGGGTTCCTCCTCTGAATAGTCCAAGGTAATTATCGAACACTTCAAACCGTGTCCGGATCCACAAGATGATCTTCGTATGCCGCCGTAGAGAGAATGATGTTTCGCAAATGCAATCAGCTGACAACTTTTCAAGCAACATGACGTGTCATTACGGTCGGGTTAGTATTCGAACCGCCTTCCCCCAACCAGCCACAGCGCTATTGCGAGGCGGTTTCCTTGACACGTCTTGTCAAAGCAGAGATCATGCCCCCCTTATCACGGGATTCTCATCAATACGGCACGGTAGTCCCACCACATCATTAATCGTGGCGCTTGGGAAGCAAGCGATTCTCAACGGGCAAGTGGGGAGGCGACCGCTTGCCGCCTATAAAGGGATAATATTTCTCATTTTACCCATGCCTTCTTCCTTCTCTGCCCACTCTTGCCCCCTCGAGCTCCAGCCGCCTAAGCCTAAGTCTCCTCCGCACAGCAAGACATGTCCGGAGCAGAGGCAAGGGTGGCTTCCACCGCCGAGGAGAAGCACATCACAGATCTTCGCGGCCGGATACTTGGCCGCAGATATAGCGACTGGTTAACGGACACCGGCAGGTCATTCACCCTGTGACCCCATGAGAGTCGTGTTCGCCGCCCACTTCGTCTGTAGACTCGGGATTTACCCATCCCGCCGTTCTGGGCTCATGTTCTACTATGGGCTAGATTTCCATGATCTTGCCCCGAATTTCATCTCTAACATCTCGGCGCTCATCGCTGCTTTCCGAGGCTTTCTCCGCATCCGCCTCACTTTGGCTCAGGCTGCAAATCTTCGCGGAAGCCAAGATTGTACGGGCCAACAAGCGGAGTGCGGAGGGGCCATGGTGGGCAAGATGCCTCAACATCACTGGCTGGACGGCCTTTGCGGAGACCGTAAAGGATGGCAATCGGGTGGTTCTACATCACCGAGCCGCTGCTTGGCACTAACCGGGCGGCGGCCCCCGAGTTCCGATCCGAATCTCATGCGGCTCACCTCCCGAAAAAGAAGGCCTGTCCCGGGGCGATTCCATGGAGCTGGCTGGACTAGACATGCATCAAAAGCATGAAGGACAAGAACATCAAGCTTGTCAATGTGATCCAGTCATGCTCGTTTCGCTGGATACTGCCCTGCCAAAGGCGGGCGCTTAAATGTGGGAGATCGCCCCGCCGAACACCAGACGCCCGAAGTTTCTACGGCATGACGACAAAGGCGCATGGAAAGTGTTGTTCAAGGCCTCCGAAGTACCTCCTCCCACAAGGTGCCGGAGAAGAAGGCCGAAAAGAAGGCCCTGGGGACCAGGAAGGGTCTCCGGCGTAAGGTTGCGTCCGAAGCCTTGTGCGAAGACGACGAGGCGGACTCCTCCCATGAAGGGGAGGAGGAAGAAGAAGAATACGCCCATCCGGGAAGGATGAGGGCCCGGGCGGCGGGCCAGGGGCCGGAAAGGCCCTCGGGCGCAAGGTCAAGCATTCTTCCGTCGTCCGATGACGACGAGACACATTCCTCCCACGGAAGCGGGAGGAATCAAGAAGAAATTCCACCTCCCCGCACTAGGGGGGAGAAGAAGAGAAAAGCCGCCCGGAGGGGAGGTCTGGGCCCAAGAAGGGGAAAACATCCTTCCGGACTACTTCCACCACGGCCGCTTTCAACGATGAAGGTGGCTGCCCGTAGGGAAGCCCCGTGCGATCGTAAGTGCCCGTGATTCTACCGTGGTTTTAAGTCATAGATGTTTTAATGACGCCGAGTATATATGCAGTCCGCCAGGCTCATCCGGAGGAGTCGCCCTCTGACGGGTCTCTCGAAGCGCCAGAGATGAACTGCCCCGACGGCCACCACTCCTCACCATGGATGACATAGAGGTGTTGTCCCAAGGTTCCCGAGCAGGGGAGGTGACTCGAGACGCCCAAGGCGGACTTCCAAATGTCGGACATGCGGGTTCAAGGTCCTCATCCGGATCGCGCTGATGAGAGTCAGAACAAGGCGGTCTCGATCGAACACCGCCCGAACCCCAACGATTCCGGACTTGGGCGGGCGCCCTCGTTAGGGAGGGCGAAGTCGCCTGCGTTAAGGACTTCCTACAAGATCAACGGCGGGCCGATAGCCTGGTGGAAGCACTCCGAGGCGTTCCATGGAAGAAGAGCACCGTGATTTTATGAGTGCGGTGATTCAAAGGTTCTATCCGCCAAGAGCGGACTAACTAAGCACAAGCCTTCCGACGGGCTTTGAGGTAAGTAAAATGTATGAAATTACACTGAGCAGGTAGTAGCCCTCGATACTCTGGGTTGGTGTTCAAAGAAAAGCCAAACGGAGGGTCAACTATAGTCCGCAGGAGTCTAATAATAAGTATTGTTGTGAATAAGCGTGCTGTGCCGCTTGTCGATGCTGCCCAGATCGCCGAGGTTGCCGAACTGAAGCGGCACCTGGAGCAGGCACAGGGAGAGCTCGTCCTCACGAAGAGGCAGCTCGAAGAGAATAAGGGTAAGTAATTCCCACTCTTGAGCATTTAAGAATAGGCAGAATTGACGAGTCTAACACCTAAGTGTCGTGACCGTGTGACAGGGGCCACCGCCGAATTGGCGTACCTGAAGAAGGCGATGTCCAAGGCCGAAGACAAGGCGGCCTCGGAGTGTAAGGAGCGCGAAAAGCAAAGTGCTAGAGTGGGCGAGCCGGACATAGTTCGGCAAAGAGCCTCCTGACGAAGAGAGAGACTTTAATGAGTCCGGCATGTCGCCAAAGGGCGAGTGCTAGAAGATATCCGCAGTGGTGAACTCCATTACCGGAGCCCATCCTCGCCCGACGGGCTCGGGAGTGTGCGGACTGGAACCAACGTCCGGATACGAATCCAGGGGTTCAGAGTTGCGGGCCACCGCAAAGGTAAGACCTGTTCGCTCCACCGCCGATGAGTGTGCGACCGGGGCCGGGTCCATCCCTCCATCCTTAGGGCAGCGACCTGCTCCGGATCTAGGTCCGAGATACGCGGGCGATACTCGAACTTCGTCCGGACGGCAGGTCTAGGCCATGCTCGCCGTGGACTGTCCGCTGCTCCCGGCATAGGATCAAACCCATCAAGATCAAGTCTCCGCGATATCCGCAGCGGTATTTCAGTTTCCGATCCCCGACGGGTGGCGGCTGGGCATAGCCGTCGATCTGCTTCCGATGGCTGCGAAGTTCTCAAGAAGCGGTTGAAGCCGAACACGAAGATCTGTCCAGGAGGAAAGTCTCGCCTGGACAGCGCCGTTGATGATGATCGAAGGAGCCATCGAGTGGCTGGCGGCGATTTAATACGTGAGGAACTCTCAATGAAAGCACCAATGTCGGTGTCAAACCGGCGGATCTCGGTAGGGGGTCCCGGTAAAAGGCCAAGGCTGATGGTAACAGAAGCAAGGGACATGATGTTTACCTGTGTTCGCCCTCTCGATGGAGGTAAAACACTACTTCCTCGCTTGATTAATATTGATGATATGGGTAGTACAAGAGTAGATCTACCACGAGATCGTAGAGGCTAAACCCCAAGAGCTAGCCTATGATGGTATGGTTGTAATTGTGATCGGCCTCTAGGACCAACCTCTCCGTTTATATAGACACCGGAGAGGGCTAGGGTTTACATGGAGTCGGTTACAAGGAAGGAAATATAATATCCGGATCGCCAAGCTTGTCTTCCACGCCAAGGAAAGTCCCATCCGGACACTGGCCGAAGTCTTGAGTCCTGTATCTTCAAGCTTCAATAGTCCGGACGTAGTACACAGTCCGGCTGTCCGGATACCCCCTAATCCAGGACTCCCTCACTCGCCACTCCCCATCCCGTCAGACTGGGCTCGCCAGCTCCTGACAAGAATCGGGGTGGCATTGTGCCGGCGTGGCGCCCGTCCGCTTCTCTTCCCACCACAATACCTAGGATAAGAGGAACATGGAGAGGAGTTTACGGAGCACTTATCTCTTTTTTTTAATCTTAAACCTGTAGGCAATCGCCAACTTTTAATTCAAATAATGCAATCCCTCGAGTCCATCTTTGCATTCTATAATTCTTGTTCTTGTAACTGCATATAAATGAAAAAGATGAATCTTGTTGGGAACTCGTGCATGTGTATTGTAAGTGCACCTAGTGCCCCTTAGTGATTTTGGTGTATTGAAGACTTATAGGTTAAGGGACTGATGCGTTTGTGAGTGTACACATGTCTATAAATCTATGAGGAGTTTGATATTTACAGAGAAAGTCGACCCCTAAAAATGAAGTTCTTCGACTGAAGACTTTGGATTTTGAAGACTTTCTGAAGACTTTGAAAGTGAAGAAATTGGTGTGACCGTGAAGACTTGGCATTCATTCGAGGAACATGAAGCATGAAGACTTTTGTTTTCGTAGTTTGATTTTCTATTTCTTGAGTCATAGGAAACACCATACTATTAAAGGGGGTCGAGGAAATACTAAGGAAAAATTTCCATGTGATGCTCAACTCAAAATCCTACACCTACCAATCTCTTCGAGTGAAGCCATTGGAAATCTCATACAGTTTAGTCAATTTCTTCAGTGACAGAGACGAAGTTCTTTTGGTCACTGAGGAATTTGTTCTAACTGAGGAGTTAGGAATTCGCCAGTGCAAATTTCCGACCGTTGCTGTGCTACGCGCCAGCTATCCCAAAATATCTTATCCACCTAACGGTCATATCATTGAAGGGCATTTATGTCTTATCATGTCGGGCTGCTCCCTAGGCTATAAATAGCCGCCCCCTACAACCACTAGCTGGTTGGCTGCTCCGAGAGAAACTGACACTTGTCATTTGTGAGCATCCCATCCTCCGAGGACTTTGAGCAAAAATCATCAAGTGAGGAAAACTCAAACCCAAACACCTACAAACCCAAAGTGATTGAGCATCATTGAAGAGATTGATCCTGCGTGGATCCGACGCTTGTTACCTTTGAAGACTGTGCTTCTTCCAGACGGTTAGGCGTCATGGTCTAGAGCATCCAAGAGGAATTGTGGATCAGCGAGTGACCGAGTTTGTGAAGGTTCGGAAGTCACCTGAAGACTTACCACGAGTGATTGGGCGAGGTCTGTGTGACCTTAGCTCAAGGAGAATACAGCGAGGACTGTGTGTCCGGGACCGTGTGTCCTTAGGTTTAAATACCTAGCCGCTCCAACCAGATGTACAACTGAGACAACAGTTGGAACTGGTCTACTAAATCATTGTCTTCACCAAGCCTACTGGTTCTATTTCCTCAACTCTTTCATTTCCTCATTACTGTGTTCTGTGCTTGTCATATCTGTGTTTGAAGACTTTGACTGAAGACTTTCTAAATTTCCTCAGTTCAATTTCTTCAGTCTGTTTGTCTTCATCCTGTGTTATCCTGTGATTATGCTTTTTGTACTCTGTGCTTGTTTTCATTTCATCATGATGACCATGCTTGTGTTCTGTTATGTTTACTTTTGAGTACTTATTCCGCTGCAAGTAGTTCTTCACTAAGGAATTTCCTCACTAGCAAATTCCTAAGTGAAGAATTCATAAATATCGCATATTCACCCCCCCCCCTCTAGTCGATATATTGCACTTTCAATTGGTATCAGAGCAAGGTACTCCCTTGTTCTGTGTGATTTTGGTTTAACCGCCTGGAGTTTTTGTTATGTCGACCACAGGAATGAAGACTGTGTCATGCCCCATCTTGGACGGTCACGAGTATCCCAAGTGGAAGGCCATGATGAAGAAGCGCCTCATGGTGATGAACAACAAGCTGTGGACCGTCACTGAGATTGGTCTGACCGATCTATGCAAGATGGCGGAAGCTGATGACATTCGCAAGTACACTCTTCTCAATCTCACGGCGAAGGACGTCATCTGCTCCTGTCTGTCTCAAAATCAGTTCAAGAACACCATGCATCTCGATCATGCGAAGCTTATCTGGGACCATCTCTCTGAGGTCTATGAAGGTCATCGAACCCGTCATGATCCTTGGTTTGAGGACTTCAAGGAATCTCTCAAAGAGATGACATTCGAACCAGAATCATCATCCTCTTCATCATGCCTTATGGCAAAAAGTGCTGAGGTAACTGATGCTACCTATCCGAGTCTAGTGATGATGAATCTGGTGATGAATTGGTACCCAGCTATGTCAAACTTGCTTCCCTTGCCACTAAACAACAAAGAGCTTTGGAAAAAGTTCAATACATGCTAAATAGGAGCGATGATATGTTGGGTGAAGAAATGGATCAGTCAAAAGCTTTGGCTGAAAGTCTTCAGAGACTTCATACTAAGTATGACACCCTTCAAGATCAACATAACACTCTCTTATCTGATCATGAGAAGCTTTGTTATGAATTTCTTCAGAGAAAGCAAGATCTTGAAAAGCTAAGAGTGAGTTATGAAGATCTTCAGAAGGTGCGTGATTCATTACTTGCTCAACAAATCAGCGTTGCTCAGGAAGAATTTGTTCCTCCATGTTTGAAATGCATTGAACGTGAATCTGCTAATTCTTCACCTAAATGTTCAAATGCTTCTAATGTTACAAATTCTTCACCTACCTATGCTATCACTAATTCCTCATCTGAGGACTTTGCTAGTATCACTGACGATGCAGGGCTGAAGGAATTGTACATGACAGGCATGTACAAAAGCCTCAAAGGGCATCAGACTCTTTGTGATGTGCTTAAAAAGCAGATCCTCAACAGGAACCCTTGGAAAGAGGGTATTGCCTTTGAGAGGAAACTCAATGCAGATAGTACATATTGGAAGCCTGAGCAATACCCTAAAGCCTCATGGGTTGCTGCAAAGGGACCTCCAGTTGATCCATCTAATCTATCTGGCTTTACATGTGAATCTTCTCATTCTTCTGATGAGTCTTTTGACTCCAACTATAAAATTTTCAAAAATCAGAATGGTGAAGTATTTTCTAGATATGTTGGTACTAACTGCAGGAATGGTTCCCCTATGAAGAAAATCTGGTTTCCCAAAAGGTGCCTTGAAAGTCTTCAGGTGAATGTCCTCATGACACCACCTGTGAAGAATTTGGAACCCCAGATCAAATTCTTCATACGGACCAAATTCCTCACGTGGATCAAATTCCTCAAAAGGATCAAAGTCCTCATGTGAACATCATCGTGCTAACAACTCTTTTTCGCAGGGAAGAGCTAAGGGCTATGAATATGAGCATTATTCTTCTAATCATTATGTTCATAAGTCCTCGAAGAATTTCTTTGCTTATTCATATGCTTACCCTAACTCCTCTTATGTGAAACGAAATGGATTGGCTTCTATGCCACCTTTCTCATATGGAGCTCGCAGAGTGATGAAATCTTTGCCACCCCTTCAGATGTGGGTGGTGAAGAAAAAGAACTAATCTCTTCGCAGGTCAGGTCTCCGACGCTGCTGTAAACGCCTCAAGAATTTGCTGGAGACCTAAAAAGTGCCTGAAAGGACGCATGCTAATCATGAAGAAATGAACTTTCATTTCTCACGTCCTCATATTTCTTTATCTGTTCTATTGCTTGATGAAATTGATCTGATGAATTGTGATGTCATATTCTTCACTGATGAAGTATATGAAGTTCGTAAGCTGCACTAATTCATCTGCAGGATGATCAACCCAAAGCCACTGAGTGGGTCCTCGATAGTGGATGTACAAATCACATGACTGGTGACAAGAATCTATTGATGGATGTTCCCTTATCTCCATCTCATCTCAAGCATATCATGTTCACGACAAAAGCAAAAGTCGTATTGGGTCTAGGTAAGGTTATGATCACAAAGGATCGACACATGGACAAAGTCATGCTTGTCGAGTCCTTAGGATACAACCTCATGTCTGCCTCAATGCTTTGCGATCTTGATATGGTTGTTGTCTTTGGCAAGTATCGCTGTGTTGTGGTTATGGAAGTGACAATTCCAAAGTCTTCAAGGCTTTAGGAGAGGAGACTTGTATATTGTTGATTTTCTACAGACCGCAACCAGCCGTGTGCTTACTTGCAAAAGCTTCAGAAGGCTGGCTATGGCATCGACGACTTGGTCATGCAGGCATGAGGAATTTGCACACGCTTGCGAAGAAGAAGCATGTCATTTGCATTGAGAATGTCAAATTCCTCAAGGATCACTTATGCGGAGCCTGTGAAGCTGGGAAGATGACCAAGGCCAAGCATCCAGCGAAGAATATCATGACCACTACTCGACCATTCGAATTGCTTCACATGGACCTCTTTGGTCCTAACCATTATTCTGCAGTTTCAAATGATGCATCTCAATATGGCTTTGTTATTGTTGATGATTACTCTCGTTACACATGGGTACACATTGTCACTTACAAACATGAAGTGCAGGAAGTCTTCAAACGATTTCCCTCGAGGGCTTCAACCAACTTTGGTGTGAAGATCAAGCACATCAGAAGTGACAATGGAACTGAGTTCAAGAATTCTTGTCTTGACGACTATCTTGATGAACTTGGTATTACTCATGAGTTATCTGCTCCTTATACTCCTCAACAGAATGGCGTTGTGGAGTGCAAAAAAAAACCTCTTGTCGACATGGCTCGCACTATGCTTGATGAGTACAAGACGCCTCGTCACTTCTGGATTGAGGCAATTTATACTGCGTGCCACATCATCAACATAGTATATCTTCACAAATTCTTCAAGAAGACTGCCTATGAACTCCTCACTATAGGTGTCAAAATCGGCGGATCTCGGGTAGGGGGTCCCGAACTGTGCGTCTAGGCGGATGGTAACAGGAGACAAGGGACACGATGTTTTTACCCAGGTTCGGGCCCTCTCGATGGAGGTAAAACCCTACTCCTGCTTGATTAATATTGATGATATGGGTAGCACAAGAGTAGATCTACCACGAGATCAGAGAGGCTAAACCCTAGGAGCTAGCCTATGGTATGATTGTTATTCGTCCTACGGAATAAAACCCTCTGGTTTATATACGCACCGAAGAGGGTTAGGGTTACACAGAGTCGGTTACAATGGTAGGAGATCTACATATCCGTATCGCCAAGCTTTCCTTCCACGCCAAGGAAAGTCCCATCCGGACACGGGACGAAGTCTTCAATCTTGTATCTTCGTAGTCCAGGAGTCCGGCCAAAGGCTATATAGTCCGGCCATCCGGACACCCCTAATCCAGACTCCTCAAGAGTCTCGAACCAGGCTTCAATGACGCATTTAGTCCGCGCACATATTGTCTTCGCATAGCAAGGCGGGTTCCTCCTCCAATACTTCATAGAAGATTTTGAACACAAGGATAGTGTCCGCTCGCAAAATAAGTTCCACATACCACCGTAGAGAGAATAATATTTACACAAGTTCAATCACGACGATTCCGCAAAGATGATATCACACCACAGCCAAGCCTTTATTCAATCGCTTTTACTTGCCCCACCTCGGCGCGTTTAGCGAGGCGGTTTCCTTGGCACGCCTTGTCAAAGCAGAGATCGTGGTCCCCTTATTCCGGGATTCTCGATACGGGGCGGTAACCCAACCGTGCTGCTGGCACGCCTCCTCTATCGAAGGCGAGTCCCGAACGGTCACGGAGGGCTCTCGTATTCAACCTCTTTATAAAGAGACCAAGGCCCCGCTCCTTTTCTCAATCTCAATCGAATCCGCCTCTCCTCGAAGTTCCAACAACCAAAGCTCCAGATTCAGCGCCTGACCTTCGATGATGTCCGCCCGACCTTCAAGGTCGGTGGATGCCTTCCTCCGCCACGGAAGAAGACGCCCTAAAGCTAAGAGATGCCTGTATCTAACCGCGAAATCAGATAGGCTGCCTACCCAAGGGCAGGTTATTCCCACTCCCAAGCCCGTGAAAGCGTGGTGTTCAAGGCGTCTCACTTCCTTCGGGGCTAGGCTTTCCGACGGACCCCTTCGTGAGGGGGCTCATGTTTTATTACGGGCTGGAATTTCACGACTTGGATCTGAGTCCATCATCCACATCTCATCGCTCATCGTCAGAGCAAGACTTCCTCCGATTACCCCTCACTTGGATTGTGGCTCAAGACCTTCAAGGTAGAGCCAAGATGATCAAGGGCAACAGCAGAAAAGCGGAGGGGCTGTTATAAGCAAGAATGCCGACGCTTCATGGCCCGAGGGCTCTTTTCAAGAGGAGTTCAGTCTATGGCAACAAGAGTGGTTTTATATCACAGCTCCTGTGGGCACCAAATGGGTGGCGCCACCTGCCTTCGCCGGGTCCTCCACCGCGCTGGCGCCATGGGTCAATAAAGGGCTTGACTGGGGCTGCCCAAGGACGTGCCCTTGTTGCGGGCAGATTCGAGACCTCCTAGAGAGAGGGATCAATCTGGTCATAGTAGCGCAGGTCATGCTGATTCGCCGCATCCTGCCCGCAAACGCCGCCCTCCGCCTGTGGGAGTTCAACCGAGGGACCACGAGCCTCCAACATTTTATGGGCGCAACGCCTGTGGAGATGTACAAATTGTTCTTCGGATCACAAGCAATGTGTCCGGACTTGACCGAGGACTCAGGTCCGAGCTGCAATCGCCGGATACTCAAGTAAGTAGTCCTGCATCTTGACACGCTATCCGTATATTTATCATAAACTTGCCCTTAAAAGAGCTGTCCCTTAAACAGGAGTGGATATCGAAAGCAAAACCGATCAGGTGTCCGGCCCCCCTCCCTGAGACCACGCCGGGTCCCGTGTTAACCAAGATGCTGGAGGGCTGCGCCTTTGGAAGAAGGCGAAGGGGGGAACAAGGAAGCTACTGCCTTCACGAAGGAGGTTATCAAGAAAGGAGGGATCGAGAATCCCTCCATCCAAGGGGAGAAGAGGACCGCCTCTGAAGATCCGGAGACCAAGGCCTCAAAGCAGGGGAAGAAATCTTCGCCAGAGGGTCCTGCGCCGGGAGATGCCCCGGCCACACTATTTCCCCAAGGAGACCAGCCCTCCAGCGAGCCGTAAGTAGAGAGGGGAGTTTTGAAATAAGAGACATCCCTGTTTTACCTTGTAGTTCGGATCTCAGCCATTCTCAGCAGAGCTCGTCTTCAGGGGATCTTCGTCCGGAGATGATGGAGAGCAGAACGCCTCCCTCCGCCTGCATCTTGCTAGCGAGGCGGACGATCCCGAGGTGTCGTCGGCGAGAGGTTTCTCCAAATCCGCAGGGCGGAGGGCGGTCGAGGCCCCCCAAAGCCCTCCGTGTCCGCCTTCAAAAGGCCATCGACGAGTCCGACACCTCCCCGTGCACGGCCGGAGGAGTTGAAGGATGCTGCTCGAAAGCGCCTATCTCAGAGAATTACCATGCATTGATGGGTACGGTGATTGAAAAAATTTCATCCACGAAAAGCAGGTTGTACGAGGCCGCCAGGAGTTTACTGACGGGTTTCAAGGTACGTGCAATGATGTACCTTTTGACAGTTCCGCATATATAAGATGCGCCTGTGTAGATAGTAGCCCCGAGACTCGGTGCGTTGTCAAAATGACAGCGTGCAAGGATCATAATCCCAGCTATAATATGTCGCCTTCCTATGTAGGTGGCGGAGCGTCGATGGCTAGCCGGATCGATGAATTTGCCAACTAAAGCGGCAACTTGACATGGCGGATGCCGACATCGCGCTTGTCAATAAGCTGCTTGACGAGTCACAAGGTATGCAGTTTCTCCGGACACCGGTAAGGGAGCTTGATGCCCGTGCCTTACAACATGTATGCTTGATGCAGATGGTGCCGCTGCCATGGAGAACCTTTCGGCGGAGCTTGCCCGAGCCAAGGAGCAGGCCGAAAAAGATGATGCTGCGTTAAAGGCGATCAAGAGCTAAAGTCGAACAGGCTGCTCACTACGAAGCAAGAAGGAAATGGCCGAGATGGCCGTGAAGTTGAAGAATTCTACCGACCGCCAAGCAGCTTCTTGAAAAGAAGGTCGAGCGGAGCAAGAGACTGAAGAAGGCCACCACCGAGGTTAAGGATGCTCGCTCTGCGATGAGAGCTATGAAGGAGGAGCTACGCGGCCGAGATATCGCGGCCGAAAGCCCTTTCGCTGCGGAGGAAGTTCACGGATCCTAAATATGCTCAGTTGGACCAGTTGTGGAGTGCGGAGGATGCTTATCTGGACTTGGTGGCGAGTGATATGACGCGCGTCAACACTTCGGAGATCAAAAGATCACGAGATGGAAGAGCTTTTTGGTCGCAGCTCCAGAATCCGAGCATCCACTTCCATTAACCGATCGTTTGGCCGAATGGGCGGAGCTGAATAGATTGTCCGGACTTGCCATGAAGGATGTCGTGACTCATTTGTGGCCGAAAAGGCCCGAGCCGAAGAGTTATTTTGGCTTGGTGCAGCAGTTCCTTGGTGCGGTGCCGCATATCAAAGCAATGAGGCGGTCAACATGCATAGAGGGTGCGCGGATGGCTCTTGCCCGTGTCAAGACATACTGGGTGGAGATGAAGGCCACCGATGTTGCATCCCAAGATTCGGACGGAAGCCGAGTACCTATCGAGCACTATTTTCAAGAAGTTCTGCAGGGCGCTCGTTTAATAAAGACGCAATGCTCGAAGGATATTATGTTAGAATAACATGTATTATTGTGAAACAATGTATCGACGGAATATAAAAGATTTTTATACTTGTGCCTTCAAGAATTAAAATACCTCTTGTGCGACCGTTAAGGTATATGTGTATATAACCTGAAAAATGGCAGGCTTTGGCTTCAGCCCCCACGCATATAATGCGGGGGTGTTTGCAGAAAGCGCCTTTTCACACTTGATCCAACGTCTTCATCCTATAAAGGAGGTGATAGCGCAGCAAACTAGGCAACCGGACTATAATGCTTTATCACTTTCACTTAGCCATACGAGTTCGAAAGTGGGGCTACTATATAGCCCCTAGGGGCACCTCGCCACTCAATTGGGCACGATGTGCCTCGACCAGAAACGCCCTTCGTCAATGCGAGGAATTCTAAAGATTCCAGCGGGTCATCGAAAGTGGTTGACCAGTCTCACGCTATATCATGACAAATCAGGCCGCTTTCATCGAGGTGCTCGCCTAGCGAACCGGGCACAATCGCAGAGTTCTCCCGGTGCCGCATTAGCCGATAGAGCTAAACGTAAGGCAGCAAAACACGGAGCCGGCAAACCCAACATTTGATCAAAGACATGATTCGAGCTGATGCATATTAGGCCTAACTCGAGACGCCGAACACCCCTAAGGTATTCGGTCTTTATGAAATGGGCGAACAACACCCTTGGTAATAAGCCCTCGTGTCCAGTACGCATAAAATTCGACGTGGCCTATGCCAAACGCAGCCTCCTCCTCGTTATAGCAAGAAACCGGGGATGTGTATCAACAAGAGACAGAAAATGGTTTACGCAGGTCTTAATCAAAAGAATCCTTGCAACGGGTCCTACCGCACGCTCATACCTGTGTCTCCGCGCAGCCAGATCCTAGACGGGTGTAGCACGGTGTTCATCTCAGAAAAGAGAGGAACTTAGTTGAAAAGATCGTGCGAAAATGCACGCTATATTAAATAAACGAAGTACAATTCAAAAAATGAATAAAATTGAGCTTTATTGTCTCTTGTTGTGCATGCGCTGGAGCCCTTGTATGGGGGTATGCGCCTAGTAAGCCTTGTATGTTTACGCCGACTCGCCCAGCCGTGTCCGGGTCCTGACGACCTGTCTAAGTGCTTGTATTGGTGAAGCCGGTTTATTGTGTGGCTGTCAAGGCAACCGCACAATTTTCCGTACTCGAGGAACCCTCGATGTTTCCCTTTAATGAGATGAAGCCGCGTGGACCGGGCATTTTAAGTATAAGAGATGCATAATGCGGTATTGCGTTAAAGCGGGCGAAAGCTTCGCGTCCCAATAGTGCTTGATAGCTACTTGTAAATGGGGCGAGGTGGAAGGTTAACTTTTCGCGGCGGAAGTTGTCGGGTGAGCCGAACACAACTTCTAGCCATAAAGAGCCCGTACAATGGGCTTATGGGCCTGGCATTACCCCTTGAAAGGAAGTGTTGCTGTGGCGAAATTTGGTTGGGTCTATCCCCATTTTGCGGATGGTGTCCTGATATAGCAGGTTTAGATCATGCCGCCCATTAGGACTTGTATAAATTGGAGTCCGCCAATTCTCGGATCTAATATCAAGGCAGTCCAACCTGCATTCCAGTATACTTCTAGAGTAATCCTGATGGTCGAAGGTGATTGGTTTTAACAACCGCTGGCGGACTCCTCCTGGATAGGCCGATGGCGCTGCACCTCTATGGGCGCCGCTCTTTTTTCCTTTTGTCACCTGAAGTGAGTTTACTATTTTGATTTCTTGTGGGAAATTCTTTTGTTTTCCGTGCTCGCTTGTAGGGTTCGCCATCGTCCTCGCTTGGTGTGTCGAGCCCCTTGTGTTCGGCATTGATTTTGTCGGACTGCTTGAAGACCCAACAATCTCTATGGGTATGGTTTGCAGGCTTCCCGAGAGTACTGTGGTTTTTGCGTATCTTGTCCAAGATTTTGTTTAAGTTAGATAGCTCGTCCCTGTTATCCTTAAGGGGCAGCTTTTTATGATTCTGCGAAGAGCTTTTGAATCCGGCGTTGACTGTCGTGCTCTTCGGGCTGTTTCCCTTGGTCCGATGCTGGTCCTTGCTGCATCGTGGTTTCCCGTTTCCATCCCTGACTTCGGATGTACTTGGGTCGCTGGTACTGCATCTTGCCAGCCAGCTATCCTCTCCCGCGCAAAAGCAGGTCATGAGGCTTGTTAATGCGGCCATTGTTCATGGCTTTTCTTGGTCGAGGTGTCTGGCGAGCCATTCGTCTCGGACGTTGTGTTTGAAAGCTGCTAAGGCTTCGCGTCCTGACAATCGATTATTTGGTTCTATTTAGTAAGGAATCTGTTCCAAAATTTCCGGCTGACTCTCCGGGTTGTTGAGTTATGTGACTTAAATCGCCGGCATCCGGAGGTCGCATAGGTCCCTTGAAAATTTGCCCAAAAGCATCCTCGAGCTCCTCCCAACTTCCAATGGTGTTTTCGGAAGGCTTTAAGCCAATGCCGGGCTGGTCCTTTGAGCTTGAGGGGTAAGTATTTTATGGCGTGGAGATCATCTCCCTAGCCATGTGTATGTGGAGGATGTAATCCTCAATCCGCATCTGTGGTATGTTGTTCCGTCAGATGCCTCTATGTTTACGGGCTTTAATCCCACCGGAAATTATAATCCAAAGACCTCATCGGTGAAACATAGTGTGCGGCACCCTATATTTAGGTGTACCGTGATGTTCGGATACTTCATGTGTTGCATAGCTTACTAGAGCTTGCTTTCTTGGCCTGTAGATAGATCTAATCGGGCCATCTTTTGATGCGAATCCATGTGCGGATCGCATGCCGCTTGTGTGCGGCGCCATTTTCCGCCTCTGCTTATGGATGGGGTCGCCCATCCGACCGGTGGCCTCCTTGTTTTTGATTGCGGGGTTTCACGGCCTCCTCATCAAATTCGGGCAGTAGTTTTGCTTTGGGTAGTTCTTTGTTCGCCACTATCGCCAGATTTGTTCTGTGGGTGTTGAGTACTTTTCTCCATCTGATTCTCGAGTGCATCTTCGCTGTTTCGAAGCTTCGCTTCGCTTTTTCGTGCTACGGCAGCGGCGACGAGCCTTTTTGGAGGTTCTTCTTCTCCGACAAGTTGTCCAAAGATGAGATCGACGACTGTAATCTTCGCCGGGGACGGGTTGTTTATCCTGGTTGTCCTGTTTGAACGGTTGCTCGATAGCATGTTCGTCGTCCACCGGTTCGCCCTGCTCCATGGCTGGGTCTGTATGGCTGTTGTCTTTGTCGAGGCGGGACTTTGAGCGGTGCTTACGCCGCTGCTTTGACTGCTCTTCGAGGGAGTGATCCTTCAGAGCGCCCCGTTGTTCCTCGTCGTCGCGCCTTTAGGTGTATCCACCATGTATACATCGTGAGATGAGGTGGTTCTCCAAAGGCCCTATAGGTGCTGGTTCATGTTCTCTCCTACATCGTCATCCATATCGTCGATGTCTTCGAGTCGAAGTCGAGCATGTCGGTTAAATCATCGGCAGTGGCTACGAAGTGGGTGGTGGGTGGGCATTGAATTTCTTTGTCGTCCGCTGTCCCAACCTTGCTGACCGTAGTCCGCCAGGCTCTCCGATAAATAGAGAGACTTTAGTGAATTCAGGATGTCGCCAAAGGGCGAGTCGACAGATGTCCGGCAAGGAACTCCATGATCGGCGCCCAATCGGATTCGATTGGTCGGGCGCGAAGGTTCGGAGTCCGGAGAGGAGTCCGACACCTTGAGTCACGAAGCCTGCAAAGGAAGGGTAGGTGTACGGCTCAACCGCCGTAGAGATTGCAGCTCCCGAGGTGGTGTCCAGCCACCCGTCCTCGATCGGCGCAATCGGCTCGGAAGCTAAGGGTCGGAGCGACACCGTGCGGCCTCCGTGTCATTGTTCATCGGCAGAGCTAGATCATGCCCTCGTGATGCTGAGGCGCTGGCTATTGTGGCTCGAACCCGTCAAGATCAAGTCTCGCGGATGTCACCGTGTAGTTCAAACTTCCAAATCTGACTCGATGGCTGTGGGCATAGCTTTCAATCTGCTCCAGATGGCTGCTTAATTGGCCCGCAAGGCAAAGCCGCCGAATACGAATATCTGTCCGGGAGAAAAGTCTCACTGGACCGCATCGTCGTTGATTTATCGGAGGAGCCATCGGGCCTAAGGATGACGCACACGAGGAACTCTCAATGAAAGCACCAATGTCGGTGTCAAAACCATGGAGCTCGGTAGGGGGTCCCGAGCTGTGCATGCCTAGGCGGATGGTAACAGGAGACAAGGGACACGTATGTTTTTACCTGTGTTCGGCCCTCTCGATGGAGTTCAACTTTGCATTATCTTCACCTTTTTCGTCGCTTTTTATTCATTGGCTATATATATATATATATATATATATATATATATATATATATATATATATATATATATATATATATATATATATATATATATATATATATATATATATATATATATATATATATATATGAGTTTATGTCCTCTACAAAGATTCACTTATTGCTATTTTTTCAAGTTGATATTTCGCTAAGTGAATGTGATGGACCCTTCCCCCTCTATGCTAAACTCAACCCAATCTATTCACAAATTCTTCATGTGCGTTCTATTTGAAACTCGTTCAAAATCTTCACTCTGTCCTTGTCAGCTGAAGAATTTGCGAACGGAATGTTAAAACTTACCTTATCCAAATTTTTGATTTTGCCGCACAAACCGTTCCGTATCCCATGAAATACTTATCTATTCAACCACGATCTAACACGATCTCCACTTCTCAGTACGTGGGTGACACATGTCAAGCGAATGTGAAGGGTCAGGGGCACGTTCGTCCTAATTCTTCGAGCGAACAATTTTTCACCGTGGCTATAAATAGCCCTTCCCCTTCCTCACTTCCTTTACTCTGCTCGACCTCTCTCTCCAGCTCGAGCTTCTCAAACCCTAGCGCCGCCACTACTTTATCATCGCTGGTGAGGAAGAGCTTCACTGCCTCGACCTCGTCCCGTCGTACTCGCGCCGGCCGCGGAAATCTTCACTCCGCCGCCGCCGTAGCCGTCTTCCTCCACCGAGTTAGGGCATGGAAGATCTGCACATACGAACTTCACTTCTCCACCTCACAGTTCGTCGTGTTCTTCGTTCAGGCGTTCCTCGAAGAAAAGTTGCATACTTCTTCAGATAATTCAATTGTTCAAATTCCTCATCTGAAGAAAATGGCTGATGAAAAGAAGCCACAGAATGGAGGAAAGAGGCCTGAAATCAATACTGCCTTTGAGATCCCTGATGACATTTACAAATTCTGTTGCACTCCTGATGAGGCTAAGTTTGGAAAAGAGGACAAAAATCAGCGCAAGGTGCGCATCCAGAGGATAGAAAGGAGATGGGCAAGAGAGTGGAGGGAGTACAGGTATGTGACTCCCAAGTACATGAAGAAATTCCCACTCAATCCTCCATGCCCAAGACCTCCGTTGGCACCTGGCCAAGAAGCGGATCCCACCAGCCTCAAGCGCGGTGAGGACTATCCTGATGAATGTGCCAAGCGCCAGGCCAAGCTGGCTAAACAAGCCAGAGATGCAGTGTGGAAATTCAATGAAGACTCTGCTGTTGCCGCTGCTGCCGCTGAGGTCTTTGTCAAGCCGAAGAAATCCATGGCAAAGAAGCCTGCGCACAATCAAAGTGCTTCACCTTCAATGCCCTCAAGGCCAAGTTCCTCAGCTATGCCCTCACGGCCAGAATCCTCAAAGCCCTCACAGCCAATTCCTCACGCTGCTCCTGCTCCTCCAAAGTTCTCAGCTGCTCCGACAAAGTCCTCAGCACCTATGCATCTTGCCACGTGCCAAAGGACTACAGGCATCTCCATTGCCTCAGGAGCTTCTGCTAGTTCCTCAGCTGCACCAAATTCTTCAACGGACCTCTCTCACGAAGAAAAAGGCCTTCGCGGACAAGGTTCTCGCACAAGTCCTCACAAGAAGTAGGTCGCCTTCCAAGTGTAGTCTGAAGAAGACGAAGCTGATGATGATGAACTTGCAGAGATCATCAGAGATAGGCAAGTCAGGGCCGCTAGAGCCAAGGGCACAAATGTGCCTCTGCTTTCGGATCCAAAGTTGATCCTTGACTACATTGATCTCTCGCACAAGGACCCAAATACTCGTGGCTCGACTTCAAGCTGACTCTCGCCAAAATCATATGTCGAATCGCCTTCATCCAAGAAGAGAAATGGAAATATGAGAAGGCCGTGCAGATCAAGAAAGCACAAGATAGGAAAGAAAATTTCTGAAGAACAACGTTGTCTCTATGACAACTGATGATCTTGTGAAGATCCAGTCTGAAATCAAAGTCCTCAGCGATGATTTCAATGCTTACTTTGCTGATTGGCAAGGAGCTAAGGTCAGGTTTGTTAAATTGACTGAGAAGTTCACCTCCAATGTTGCAGCCCCATCGCAACAAGAAATTCCTCAGTCAAGCATCCGCCAGCCGATCGAAGAACATGTCGCCACCACCGATGACATTCGTGCTGTTGAAGAAAATGTGAGTTCTGTGGCTGATGACCGCATTCCAGCCCGATGAAATTGCCGTGGCATCCACTAGTGGTGCGCTGAAGAAAATGAAGAGGTCGGGCAACCGCATCGGGCCAGCTCAAGAAAATCAACCACATTCCTCTGCTCCTCCTGCGCCTACCCCAACTCCAATTCTTCCATCTGCTTCAGATGTGAAGAAGACTAAGGCTGCAGAGTGTGCAGCTGTGAGGAAAAGGAAGGCATCAGCTTCTTCAGATTCTTCAGCTCTGAAGAAGATGAAGTCTATGACCAGATCTTTTGCAAACCCAATTGATGCCGTTCCTCTCACTACCTTACCATCAAAGGCGCTAGTTCCTTTTGATGAAGAATATGTGATCCCTAGCGGATCTGATGAAAAAAAATTCTTCTACTGCTTCGTCAGAGCAGATGGATGAAGAAATTGACGTGGATAAAATCCCTTCAACCCCCATAGTTTCCTCGCCTATGCCTTAGTTTACTGCTGAAGTGGCCGGCGTTGAAGAAATGGAAGATGAAGATGTGGACATTGGCTGCACCACACCAGTGATGAATGATGACTTTTGGGAAAGTCAGCACCCCAACTCTCCACTCTTCACACCATTGCAACAAATTCCTCAGTCCCTTGTTGCGACTGAAGTACAAATGGGGTCTGAAGAACCTCGTGCAACCCCATCTGTCCATGAAGAAATTCCAGCCACTAGTGCTGAAGAAAATGAAAATGAAGAATTGAAGACCCAGGCTGTCACTGGAGTAGAAGCTGAAATTCCTCAACATGAAGAACCTGAGATTGCGATTCCTGAGGTGATAATGCAATTGACTGACACTCCTCAGCCCAAACCAAAGGATCCAAAGAAGCAGAAATTCAAGGCTGATGATTTCTTCGGCGAGCATGTGTTCTTCACTGACTACAATCCTTATGATTCTGCTCGTCTTAGAAGGAAGCGCTTCTGGACCGCCAACCAGGCCAACTTCTATTCTTCACTACTTTTCAACAAGGACAAAGTCTTCGACCACGAGCATATTCCTCATGTGGACATGGAATCACTGCCATGCTTCACTCATGTCCTCAGTGTGCTTCATGACACAGGCCTCCTCAACTTTTGCACAGACATAGTTGATTGGAATGAAGAACTCATTCTTCGATTCTACGCAACTTTGGACATCACAGGAGATGCTGACGATGTGAACTCCTTGGTTTTGGACTGGATGACCGAGAACACTCACTATAAGGCACCGGCCTCTGAATTTCTTCACGCCCTGCCCATCAGTCCTCCACCTGAAGGATCTCGTTGCATGTACCAAGAGCCTGAGCTTACAGATCACTATATGCAAGTGCTGATGAAGCCATTGAAACCTGGTCAAGCCTCAAGGACAAAATTCCTCGTGAAGGAATTGCAGTATGTACCAAGGACAGTCTATTGCATTCTGACAAAGACTATGAGTCCAATCAAAGGCCATGACTCATCTGATGAGGAAATTGTCGACATCATGAAGAATCTGGTCTTCAACATCATTCATGGCATTCCTGTCAACTACCACGATTTCTTCATGAGGACTCTGGCAAATGTTGCACTTTCACCGTTTGAGCTGAAGCCTTATGCACCTTGGAGTATGAGATTCCTCAGGACAAGGTCTTCACTCAACTACAAAGCTGATTTTCAGAATCACCTCAGCTACTTGCCCCCGATTGAAGTCCTCAAGCGGACCTATTCCTCAGCTGACGAAAAGGGCAAGGCACCAGCTGTTATAGATGAAGGCATTCTCCATTGATGGTCGGGCCAAGGCTGCATCTTATTCCACCAATGATGACTCGCCACTCATGATTCTACCGCCCATGCCTCCAAGCCAAATCCTCAAGCCATCTGCTCCTCGTGTGATGATCGATCGTGAGTCACGCTAAGTCTTCACCGGAAGGTGGATCAAACCATAAATGGGTTAAGCATCGCTTGGTTCAATTCTTCACAACATGACTGCTACACATAATGCAAGTGAAGAAAAACCATTACTACCTCCACGAAGTCTTCGATCGCACCTGGGCTATTCTGTCACATGTATATGGTGAAGAAGATCTGAAGAAAATGGGTCTCAAGGAAGACTTTGACTGGTCTGCACCTCCACCGAAGAAATACAAGAAGGTCAAGGTTCCCTCCTTGGTGGCTAGCTCCTATTCTTCATCGCACGGCACCGATGAGCATGAAGACTTGGACGACACTGCAGCAGGCCCTACTACGACAAACGATCCCAACAATGTTGGCACTCCTTCATCAACTTGATATTCTTCAAGGGCGTTAGTCCTCATTTTCGATCCTTTTGGTCATTTGATGACAAAGGGGGAGAAATTTGAGTTAGTCTTCAAGCGGGTCTATCTTCTATGGGCATTTTTTTTGAAGTTACAACTCTCGTTCTTCTGATGACTTTGCTGGATCAAGTTGTAAACTTAAACTCTATGGTGGCCTGATACTTTTGTTGTGTTCTTCTACATGCTTATTCCTCGTTAATGTTAATGCACGCATGCTGAATTACATCAGTCACCATATTTCATCATGCATTTCAAATTCTTCATATTATATGTCAAATGCGTGTATGAACTACAAGATATAGGGGGAGATCTCCATGATTCAACTCTTCAAGTGTGCATCGCTTCAAAAGAAAATTCCTCACTATACACATCTTCAGGGGGAGTTCTTCTATATCTTGCAATCAAATTCCTCAATATCAGGATTTACACTTCATATGTTTATCCCCGTTGAAAACTTAACCTATATTGTCATCAATCAACAAAAAGGGGGAGATTGTAGGTGCATCTAGTGCCCCTTAGTGATTTTGGTGTATTGAAGACTTATAGGTTAAGGGACTGATGCGTCTGTGAGTGTACATAGGTCTATAAGTCTATGAGGAGTTTGATATTTACAGATAAAGTAGACCCCTAAAAATGAAGTTCTTCGACTAAAGACTTTGGATTTTGAAGACTTTCTGAAGACTTTGAAAGTGAAGAAATTGGTGTGACCGTGAAGACTTGGCATTCCTTCATGGAACATGAAGCATGAAGACTTTTGTTTTCGTAGTTTCATTTTCTATTTCTTGAGTCATAGGAAACACCATACTATTAAAGGGGGTCGAGGAAATACTAAGGAAAAATTTCCATGTGATGCTCAACTCAAAATCCTACACCTACCAATCCCTTCGAGTGAAGCCATTGGAAATCTCATACAGTTCAGTCAATTTCTTTAGTGACAGAGACGAAGTTCTTCTGGTCGCTGAGGAATTTGTTCTGACTGAGGAGTTAGGAATTCGCTAGTGCGAATTGCCTACACAGTGAGGAACATGATAGCCCTGAGGAATTTGAACCTCAAATTCCCGATCGTTGCTGTGCTACGCGCCAGCTCTCCCAAAATATCTTATCCACCTAACGGTCATATCATTGAAGGGCATTTATGTCTTATCATGTCGGGCTGCTCCTAGAGAAACTTACACTTATCATTTGAGAGCATCCCATCCTCCGAGGACTTTGAGCGAAAATCATCAAGTCAGGAAAACCCAAACCCAAACACCTACAAACCCAAAGTGATTGAGCATCACTGAAGAGATTGATCCTGCATGGATCCGACACTTTTTACCTTTGAAGACTGTGCTTCTTCCAGACGGTTAGGTGTCATGGTCTAGTGCATCCAAGAGGAATTGTGGATCGCCGAGTGACCAAGTTTGTGAAGGTTCAGAAGTCACCTGAAGACTTACCACGAGTGATTGGGCGAGGTCTGTGTGAACTTAGCTCAAGGAGAATACGGTGAGGACGTGTGTCCGGACTGTGTCCTCGTGTTTAAATACCTAGCCGCCAACCAGATGTACAACTGAGACAGCAGTTGGAACTGGTCTACCAAATCATTGTCTTCGCCAAGCCTACTGGTTCTATTTCCTCAACTCTTTCATTTCCTCATTACTGTGTTGTGTGCTTGTCATATCTGTGTTTGAAGACTTTGAGTGAAGTCTTCCTAAATTTCCTCAGTTCAATTTCTTCAGTCTGTTTGTCTTCATCCTATGTTATCCTGTGATTACGCTTTTCGTACTCTGTGCTTGTTTTCATTTCATCATGATGAGCATGCTTGTGTTCTGTTATGTTTACTTTTGAGTACTTATTCCGCTGCAAGTAGTTCTTCGCTAAGGAATTTCCTCACTAGCAAATTCCTCAGTGAAGAATTCATAAAAATCACCTATTCACCCCCCTCTAGTTGATATAACGCACTTTCATGTATGTCCATGAAGAGGCAAAGTGCCTCTTTAATATAATTAAATGACTTTTTCTCGGCAGGATATCCTGCCGACACCGTCTTTGTCTGCCGGAGAATTACATCTGCCAGGGGACAGACAGAGGGGCCAACCCCCCGCCAACTCCTTTTTCCCAAAGGCCACTGCAACCATCCTGACCGAAGCAGCGGTTGAGTCATGGATGGGAGCACCTAAGTTTCAAACAGGGAGGCGGGGTTTTCTCATGCAAAGTTGTAGCTTTACAGAATACTAATGGACAAGAGGTGAACTTATCTGTTTGGCTTGCCGGGGATCGTCGTGCCGTGCAATCTTCTCGTCCTTTATCGAAGCCAGGTTCATGGCAAGAACCTGCAACTCCATGTAGATGAGAATGAATGCAGGATGCTATCCTATTTATATGCATATGCAAATGCTTATGAAGTGCTTATGCAAAGATCTGGGTGTGCTTGTGCATGCATGCAATCTTAGTTGGGGCCCCCCTACATCACTTCTTTCTTTTCTCTTGCACGGGGTCATTGCCTCGGCTTGTACAAGGCGTTACATGCAACTTCGGCAATGCCATGTACAATGGGTGGCCACCGGGCAGGGCCCGACTGTCGGTGTCAAAACCGTCGGATCTCGGGTAGGGGGTCCCGATCTGTGCGTCAAGGCTGATGGTAACAGGAAGCAAGGGACACAGATGTTTACCCAGGTTCGGGCCCTCTCGATGGAGGTAAAACCCTACTTCCCGCTTGATTAATATTGATGATATGGATAGTACAAGAGTAGATCTACCACGAGATCGTAGAGGCTAAACCCTAAGAGCTAGCCTATGATGGTATGATTGTAATTGTTATCGCCTCTAGGACCAACCTCTCCGGTTTATATAGACACCGGAGAGGGCTAGGGTTTACATGGAGTCGATTACAAGGAAGGAAACATAATATCCGGATCGCCAAGCTTGCCTTCCACGCCAAGGAAAGTCCCATCCGGACATGGGTCAAGTCTTGAGTCTTGTATCTTCACGCTCAAGAGTCCAGATGTTGTATACAGATCCGCTGTCCGGATACCCCTAATACAGACTCCTCAAGAGCTCCCTAACCAGGCTTCAATGATGATGATTCCGCACGCAGTCTTGTCTTCGCATTGCAGGTATGGGTTCCTCCTCCGAATACTCCAAGGTAATTATCGAACACTCAAACCGTGTCCGGATCCACAAGATGATCTTCGCATGCCACCGTAGAGAGAATGATGTTTCACAAATGCAATCTGCTGACAAATTTTTAGGCAACGCGACGTGTCATTATGGTCAGGTCATTATTCGAACCGTCTTTCCACAACCAGCCACAGCGCATATTGCGAGGCGGTTTCCTTGACACATCTTGTCAAAGTAGAGATCGTGCCCCCTTATCACGGGATTCTCATCAATACGGGTACGGGTAATCCCACCACATCATTAATCATGGCGCTTGGGAAGCAAGCGATTCCCAACGGGCAAGTGGGGAGGCGCACCGCTTTCGTCGCCTCTATAAAGCGATAAGATTTCCCCATTTTTACCCACGCCTTCTTCCTCCTTTTGCCCACTCTTGCCTGTTCGAGCTCCAGCGCCCAAGCCCAAGTCTCCTCCGCACAGCTAGACATGTCCGGAGCAGGAGGCAAGTGGGTGGCTTCCACCGTCGAGGAGAAGCACATCACAAATCTTCGGGCGGCCGGATACTTGGCCGCAGACATAGCGCACCGGCTACCGGACGCTGGGCAGGTCATTCCATCCCCGGGACCCCACGAGAGAGTCGTGTTCGTCGCCCACTTCGTCCGTGGACTGGGGTTTCCACTTCACCCCTTCGTCCGCGGGCTCATGTTCTACTACGGGCTAGATTTCCATGATCTAGCCCCGGATTTCGTCCTCAACATCTCGGCGTTCATCATCGTATGTGAGGCCTTCCTCCGCATCCGGCCTCACTTCGGCCTGTAGCTGCAAACCTTCTGCGTGATGCCGAAGATCGTACGCGGCCAACAAGCAGAATGCAGAGGGCCATGGTGGGCAAGATGCCTAACGTCACCTGGCTGGACGGATCCTTTGCGGAGACCGTAAAAGGGTGGCAATCGGGGTGGTTCTACATCACCGAGCCGCGCGGCGCCAACTGGGCAGCGGCCCCCGAGTTCCGATCCGGAGCCCCCATGCGGCTCACATCCTGGGAAAGGAAGGGCCTGACTTGGGGCGAACCTACAGAGCTGACCAGACTCCAAACCTGCATCAAGAGCATGAAGGACAAGAACATCAAGCTCGTCAACGTGATCCAGGTCATGCTCGTTCACCGGATTCTGCCGTGCCAAAGGCGGGCATTCAATCTTTGGGAGTTCGTCCCGGCCGAACACCAGACGCTCCAGAGGCTCTATGGCATGAAGCACAAAGACGCATGGAAGGAGTTGTTTAAGGCTTCCGAAGTACCTCCTCCCACATCCGAGGACCGCGGACTTCATGCAGCGCGGCCCCCTCGTCCGGTGAGTTTTGGGACTACCACCGGGTTCGGTTTTTCCCAATATAATCATGGGGGAGTCTTAAGTATTTGTGTATATTTGCCTTACGATTATGTGGAGACAGCGGAGCAGGTTTACTGTCTGGCTCCGCTGCCAGAGGGCCCAGCTGACGCTCTCCTGACGGAGATGCTGGTCCCGGCACCGTACAAGGTGCCGGAGAAGAAGGCCGAGAAGAAGGCCCGGGGATCCGAAAGGGTCTCCGGCGCAGGTTCATGCAAGCCTCGCCCCAAGATGACGAGGCGTACTCTCCCATGAAGGGGAGGAGGAAGAAGAAGAAGACGCCCCATCCGGAAAGGATGAGGGGCCCGGTGAAGCGGGCCAGGGGGCCGGAAAAGGCCCTCGGCGCAAGGCCGTTATACCCCTGTCGTCCGATGACGACGAGACAGATTCCTCCCACAGAGGCAGGGGGAATCAAAAAGAAATTCCACCTCCCCGCACTAGGGGGAGAAGAAGAGAAAAGCCGCCCCGAAGGGAGAGGCTGGGGCGTCCAAGAAGGGGAAAACATCCCTTCCGGACTACTCCACCACGGCCGCTTACAGCGATGAAGGGTGGCTGCCCAGGGGGAAGCCCCTGGCGCGATCGTAAGTGTCCGCACTCTACCGTGGTTTTACGTCATAGCTGTTTAATAAAGCCGAGCATATATGCAGTCCGGCCATGGCTCATCCGGAGGTGTCGTCTTCGGACGTGTCTCTGAGCGCTTCAGAGATGAACTGCCCCGACGCCACCACTCCTCACCATGGATGACACGGAGGTGTTGTCCCAAAGGTTCCCCGAGCAGGGGAGGTGACCCCGAGACGCCCCAGCGGACTTCGAATGTCGGACATGCGGGTTCAAGATCCCGCGGATCGCGCCGATGAGAGCCGCAACAAGGCGGACTCTCGACCGAACATCGCCCGAACCTCGACGGTTCCGGACTTAAGCGGCATCCCTCGTTATGGAGGGCGAGCCGCCTGCGTGCGAGGACTTCCGTCGCATCAACGGGCGCCGGATAGCCTGGTGGAAGCGCTTGAGGCACTTCCATGGAAGAAGAGCACCGTATTTTATGAGTGTGGTGATTCAAAAGGTTCTGGCTCGCCAAAAGCGGACTAACCAAACTCGCACAAGCCTCGATGGGCTTTGAGGTAAGTAATAAAATGTATGAAATTACCACCCGATAGGTAGTAGCCCCTGATACTCTGGTTGGTGTTCGAAAAGAAAAGCCAAACGGAGGGTCAATTATAATCCGCAGGAGTCTCAAAAGTGTTTTTGTGAATAAGCGGGTCGTGCTGCTTGTCGCTGCTGCCCGTACTGCCGAAGTTGCCGAACTGAAGCGGGATCTGGAGCAGGCACAGGGAGAGCTCGGCCTCACGAAGAGGCAGCTCGAGGAGAATAAAGGTAAGTGATTCCCCGTTCGTATGTGTTTAAAGATAAGAAAAATTGGTCAATCTAACGCCAAAGCGTCGTGGCTGTGTAACAGGGGCCACCGCCGAAGTGGCGTCCCTGAAGAAAGGGCTGTCTGAGGCCGGAGACAATGTGGCGTTGGAATGCAAGGAGCGCGAAAAGCAAAGTTCTAGAGTGGGCGAGGTACAGCAAGAGCTCCAGGACCTCGGCAAAAAGTGCGAGTCTGTGGAGCATGATCTGAAGATGAAGGAGGCTGAGCTTGCGAAGGCCCTTGTAAGTTTGAAAGATGTCAAGGCCGAAGCCGAGAAAGCACAACAGGAGATCCAGGAGGCCAAAAGGATAGCAGCGGGTAAGAAATTCTTTATGCAAAGCAAACATGTGGAGGAGGCGTTTCTTTTACTTACTCGAATACGACGCTCTCCAGGGGCATTTGCAGATATTCCACGCAGCGCCTCAGACGCTCCGGAGTTCTACCGTGCCCAGGAGGGGAGCCAACGGAGAAGCTGTTCTCGGTCCCAAGATGGGGCGATCATCCGATGCCTCTGGCGACCAACAAGGCAGTTGATCGAACTCCACAGGGCGCCGAACTGGCTATGAAGGACTTCATGTCGATGTGGCTGGTGAGCTCCTGCCCAAGAGCTACTTTGGCTTGATCAAGCGGATGGTGGATGCCTGCCCGGCTTGAAGTGATCAAGCGATCCGTTTGCATCGAAGGTGCCCGCCGAGCCTTTGCCCGCGTCAAGGTGCATTGGGGCAAGCTGGATGCGGAGAAGCTGGTCAAGGACGTGCCGCCGGAGGGCAAGGCGCATCGCCATCCCAAAATGTACTACGATGGCGTGATGAAGGGTGCTCGTCTCGTTGGCGATGAGTGTACCAAGTACGCCATTTTGGAATGAATTCACTTCTGTCATGTTCGTAATTAAAGACGAAGTTACTTGCGCTATGTAGCGCTTTTGTTATTTAAAATATTACCTTCTGTGCAGCTGTTTATAAAATTCTGAAAGTAGGCCAGTCGTCGGCTTCCTCCCCACGTAATTAGTTTGGGGTGTTCGTGGAAAACCGGACACTCTTTATCCAAACGTTTGGTCCCTTAAGGAGGTGTCGGCAAGCATAACAAGGCAATCGGACTATGCAGCTTTATAACTTTCACTTAGCCATAGAAGTCTATAATTTTAAATTTCGGCGAAGCCCCTAGAATCCAGAAGACCGAATCGGGGCGCTATACACGCCTAGATCGGACAAAGCCAATTTATCACCTAAAGCGGAAAATCTTTAAGGATTTTAAAACCTCTCGAACAGCGACCAGCTCTCGCCACATCATGCCGCCAGGTTTAGGCTTTTCTCTCTGAGGTGCTCGTCCGGAAGAACCGGACACAATCGCAGAGTTCTCCTTCGCTACCTTAGCCGATATAACGGAACGTAAGGCACCAAAACAAGGAGCCGGGCTATCCCAACTGTAGACCCAAGACATGATTCGAGCTGATGCATATAGTGCTATAAGTTCGGGTGCCGCCTTTGTTGAAAGTGTTGGACTTTAGTTGCCATATTACAGGCGCCATGAGAAGCCCACGGCAAACCGGCCGCACCAAGGTGTGCGGATGCAATATCAAATAAACATTTATAAGAGAAAAATGCTCAAATAAGAATAATAAGCGACGCTATATATAATCTCCATTGACGAAAAATCGTTTAAGCGTACATTTACAATGGATGCGTTAAGTAGAGATAAAATAGGACTATTCGACAGTCCTATCCGGGGCAGGCTGTGTTGAGATAGATAAAGCAGGTATAATGATCGTAAATAGATTCCACCTGGGTATTTCATACATGCACAACGCCATTGCCTCCTTGGATGTCTCTCCCCTATAAGTCCGACAATTCGGCTCTTTTGAGGATGCTGCGCCAACGCGGTGTCCTGAAAGGTAAGAGGGAAAGAGTATGAAAGCATTTGGCGGTTACCCGCACTATTGACTGAGTCGTTGATGCGCCTCCGCCTATGCCCATGGTATTTTATGTGCGTAATTGTGTGCGCGTGGCATGAATGCTGCTTTGATGGGGCTTAAGCGGAGGCCGGACTGCTAGTCGTGCTCTTGGCGTGCCTGATGATCCTGTTGCGGGGTGCTCCGGACTCGCTTGACTGTGCTCGAAGTTGTTGTCGCCGGATTGGTTTGTTGGAGAAGGCCGCATTGTACTTCCGCCGCGAGGGCTGCGGTATGTTCTTCTGTTTGTAGAGAGCGGTCCATGTTTCCGTTCACCATTATGACCCCGCGTAGTCCTGACATCTTGAGCTTGAGGCATGTGTAGTGTGGTACCGCATTGACTCTAGCGAATGTGGTTCGTCCGAGCAGTGCATGGTAACCGCTGCGGAAAGGGATGATATCGAAGATTAACTCTTCGGTTCGGAAGTTATCCGGAGATCCGAAGACCACTTCCAATGTTATAGAGCCCGTACAGCGGGCCTCTACTCCAGGAATTACACATTTAAAGGTGGTTTTAGTGGGCTTGATCCTTGAAGGGTCAACGCCCATTTTATGACTATGTCACGATAAAAGCGTGTTCAGGCTGCCACCGTCCATAAGGACGCGCGTGAGGTGGAATCCGTCAATGATTGGGTCTATGACCAATGCGGCCGAGCCGCCGTGACGGATGCTAGTAGGGTGCTCCCTATGATCAAAGGTGATCGGACAAGCTGACCATGGGCTGAATTTGGGGGCGACTGGCTCCATTGCATAGACGTCCTGTCACGCCCAATATGCGACCCTATCCAAAAGGAACTCGAAGGTCCCACCAAGGATAGACCCGCATATTGAAACGCTTTTGCAAGGTGGATATCATTACATCAACATTACAAAATACATAGGGATACAAACATAAGGCACAAATGCCACAGAATACATCAACATCATATACAAGATCAACATCCGACTACGGATGAAACATAAATGTAAACTCAAACAATATCCACCTCGCTAGCCCAGGCTGCCGACTGGAACCTATCCCCGATCGAAGAAGAAGAAGAAGAACTCCAACACAAGCAAACATCGCTCGCGTCATGATCATCGCAAACCTGTACACACTGGCTGGTGGTGTAGTAATCAGAGCCACGAGGACTCAAAGCAATCCCATTACCATGGGTATCAAGACTAGCAAAGCTTAAGTAGGAAAGGAAGGGATAAAGTGGTGAGGTTGCAGCAGCGACTAAGCATATATGGTGGCTAACATACGCAAATGAGAGCGGGAAGAGAAACAAAGGAACGGTCGTCAACTAGTAATGATCAAGAAGTGATCCTGAACTCCTACTTACGTCAGACATAACCCAAGAAACCGTGTTCTCCTCTCGAACAACCCCGAAAAGAGACACTCACGGTTACGCACACGGTTGGTGTATTTTAATTGAGATCAACTTCGGGTTTTCTACAACCGGACATTAACAAATTCCCATCTGCCACATAACCGCGGCACGGCTTCGAAAGTTCAAACCCCGCAGGGTGTCCCAACTTAGCCCATGATAAGCTCTCGCGATCAACGAAGGATATTCCTTCTCCCGGGAAGACCCGATCAGTCTCGGAATCCGGCTACAAGACATTTCGACAGCAATAAAACAAGTCCCAGCAAGACCTCCTCCGTGCCGACACCATCCGATAGTAGCCGCACATATCTCGCCTCGTGCCACGACCGGATAAGCTAAGCGTCTGAGTACCGGCGTAACCCAAGTTGCCAAGGATGGTCCCAAGACGGTGCTCTAGTTTGGACCAACGCTTAGACAAGCATCGCCCGGGCGTAAATAAAGATGACCCTCGGGATGCGCGACTCCCAAGGAAAAAGGCTAGGTGAGGCAAATGTAAAACCAATGTTGGGCCTTGCTTTGGAAAAGTCTTATTCAAAGCGAACTGTCAAGGGGTCCCATAAATCACCCGACCGCGTTAGGGACGCAAAATCCGGGAACATAATACCGATATGACGGAAACTAGGGCGGCAAGAGTGGAACAAAACACCAGGCATAAGGCCGAGCCTTCCACCCTTTACCAAGTATATAGATGCATTAATTAAATAAGATATATTGTGATATCCCAACAATTAAACATGTTCCAACAAGGAACAACATCTCCATGTTCCAACAAGGAACAAACTTCATCTTCACCTGCAACTAACAACGCTATAAGAGGGGCTGAGCAAAGCGGTAACATAGCCAAACAACGGTTTGCTAGGAAGGGTGCAAAAGGTTAGAGGCTGACATGGAAATTTGGGATGGCTTGATAAGCATGTAATAGGTAGCGCAGCATAGCGATAGAACGAAGCAACTAGCATAGCAATGATAGTAGTGAGATCCAGGTAGCGGTCATCTTGCCTGAAATCCCGCAAGGAAGAAGAACGAGTCCATGAAGAAGATGAATGGATGAAGCCGAACCAAGCGTGAGACGAACTAATCCTCACGATCGCGAACGAAACAGAACTAACAAGAAGAAGCACACAACATAGTAAACACACCACACATGAACATGACAAGATGCACAACAAACATGATGCATGACAAATCTAGATGAAGCTACTCATGGCAAGAGATGATGCAAACAAGAGCAACACATCATGGCAAGTTTAAATGAGGCGGAAACAACATATAACAATTCTAGTAAGTCCTCATATGCAAATTTCGAAATTGTACCAGATCTGGATAAACCTTATGTTCAAGTTGTTAAACAGCAAGTTAAGATGCACCACGATGATCTACACGAAATTCTAGTCAAGTTACATATAAAGTTCATTTAATTCGGAGCTACGGCCTAGAAGATATGAGCAAAACAAGATAAACATGGCATTGATGCAAAATGCATACAAACCTCAAGCAAACACCTCAAAACAAGGATCCAACATGATAATATGAAACTACATGCAAAATCAAGCAAGTTTCATATAGAGCACACTCAAAACGGAGCAACGGTTCAACACATACACACAATACAAGTTTAAAGGACAAGCTGTCCAAAACAGCAAGTAGGCATATTGCAAGCACCAAAACAACATGCTACAGGACCTCAACATGAAAACAAAAGGAATGGGCATGATGTACAGGTAAAGCATGACAAAACATGAACACTGAGCTATCTCCAGAAATCACTAGAACATGCTCAAAATGACATGGCAAGATTGCAAGTAATAACAGTTTCAGGCATTGGCAGAAATAACATCAGGTTGCAATGTTTAGAGCTATGAAACAACATGTTACAGGAACTTATCATGGCAAACAAAGGCATGGAATGAATCTACTAATTGCATAGAACAAAAGTCCTTTAGTGACCATGAGCCAAAAAGGATCAGAAAATATGATGGCACCCATGTAAACATGGCAAGTTGTATAACAGATTTAAACATGGCAGAAACAACAATGAGTAGGCATGTTGGTGAGCTTGAACCACTCACCACAGAGCAATACATGGCCTGGCAAGGCAACCAACAGTAAGAAGACATGGCATAGAAGCTATACATATCAAGAACAACAATATAGCATGCAAGGACCAACTACAAAAACCTTGGCAAAATTGAATAACATGTAAACAATCTGCCAGGAAACATTTTGAAGCAAACGTAGAGCTCGATTGACTCAAGCTATGGCACTCCATAATTGCAAATAAGGGCATGGATGGATAGAGCAAGACATGTATAACAAAACATCCTTACTGAAGTATCTCAAAATATGCATGGATCTCTCGGTAGCATCAAGTTAACATGACATCAAAATATCAGCAAAACAGAGCTGAAAACAGCAACATCAAGACACCTAGTTTGCATGCTTGTGCTAGTAAACACATTGATCAAAAAAATACATGGCATACACCCCTGGAAAGATGGCATGGCATATTACAAAACACATGTAGGACTCAAGTCCATAGGATGCACACATCAATCATGGCAAAAATGACAAAATTGCATGTTCTGATAAAAATCAGAAACTAACATCACATAGCACTCTTGCAATAGCATTTCGGGCATCAAGATGAGCTCAAATGAAAATGATGCAATGAGAGGAAATGATCTACTCATCGAGGCGAACATTTTGACATATTACACGCGCAAAACGGAGCAACGATGACAGAGTTATAGCATGATGAAAATGCAACAAAATATATGCAGAAAAAGGACTTAGGATATTTCGGGTCAACCTCCAGATTTGCACGGTTTACGATGCGGCGACGGATCTCGCCGGAACTTCGCCGGAGTTGAAGGGAAGGTGGCGAGCTGCGGGAGAGGTCGGGAGGCGGGAGGAGGCGGATCAGGCGCTCCTCGCCGGATCCGGCCGAGAGGCGAGGAGGCGGCCTGAGGCTGCAGCCGGCGGCAGCGGCCGGGCCTGGCGGCCGGGCGGACACTGGCGCCGGGCGAGACGCAGGAGGCAACCGCGGCGGCGGGCCTTCAGCAGCCGGAGGAAAAGGCGGCAAGCCGGCCGGGACGGGCGGAAAGCGGCGGCGGCCGCAAGCAATGCCCAGCGGAGTGAGGTGCCGAGGTCGCGGTCTGGCGGGCGCCGGGCGTGTGGCGGCGGCGGGCGGTGAGCGGCCAGCCACCTGCGGGCCTTGGGCGGCCAGGAAGAGAGAGAGCGCCGAGGTGGCGGCGCTGAGTGGAGGAGGAGGCGGCGCGCGACGTGGCGTCCTCCGATTACGTCGGGCGATGTGGCGGCGGGCTGGACACGTCCCGCGGCGAACGGACACGTCCCGCTGCGGGAGGAGGAAGATGGCTAGGGTTGGACCGCGAAAATCCGGGAGGGACACATATTTGTAGGTAGAGGGAGCTAGGAGACTCCAAATGAGGTGCGGTTTTCGGCCACGCGATCGTGATCGAACGACCGAGAGCATGGAGGGGAGTTTGCTGGGTTTTGGGCCACTTAGAAAGGGGAGTTGGGCTGCCAACAAAAGAGGCTTTCACGGTTACCCGGTCAACCGTTGGAGTACCAAACGACCTCCAAATGATCCGAAACTTGACAGGCGGTCTACCGGTGCTATACCAAGGCCGCTTGACAAACCTCGGGGCATTCCGAGACCGTTCAACACCCGCACACGAAAAGAGGTAAAGGGGGCGCCGGGAGACATAGGAGTGCCGGATTGCAAAACGGACAACGGGGAAAATGTTCGGATGCATGAGACGAACACGTATGCAAAATGAAATGCACATGACGACATGATAAAGTGCAACACGCAAGCACATGACATGGCAAAGACGGCAAATAACTGGCGGACACCTGGCGCATCGAATCCGGGGCGTTACAACACTCCTCCACTAACAAGAGATCTCGTCTCGAGATCTTAGGACCGAGACGGAAGAGAAAAAGGGATGAGGTGAAACAAAAACTCAAGAGAAGAAACAAAGAATCGAGAGCACTCGAGAAGAAGAGAGGAACGACGAGAATGACGAGAATCGAAAGCTCACGGAATCAAGATAGACTCTGAAACAACTCGTTCTAACCGGAGTGGTTAGAATGAGAAAAGAAACGGATAAGACTGAAAGGATTTAGGCAGCACTCCGACTGAACATGGAAGGAGTTGGAACTGAGTTTGACAAAATGGAACGATAGTTGACGAGAGGAACAACACAAAGCCTCCGGAAGAATTGAAAGAATTGAAAGAAAAGAACTTAGAAGGAAGGATGGAACAGAGTTGTTGAGAAAATCAACAACGAAAAGAAATAAGCTTGGTGTGGGCTTATAGGTAACATCTCAAGATCATAAGATGATAACCGGCCACAAACGGAAATGATTGGATAGCTGAGAAGAACGAAGAAATGCGAAACTCCGCTTCAAAAGAATACGGAGAATTAATTGCACTTCGAGACGCGAGAAGAAAAGATACTTGAACTCCGCCAACAAAATCTTGATGAACTCTTGAAGAAATGAATTAAGTCATGAAGAACCACCATGAAGGACTCCGGTAACAAAAGGATGGTGAGATAGAATGAAGGAAGAAAGAATAAGATGAGCCTTGCGTTGATTTAGATGGAGGTTCCGACGAGATGGTCGAGGAAAATTTGAACTCCGGAAAAGAAAAGATGAGAAAACTTGGAACTAGAATTTATTCATGAAGAACAAACTCCGAAGGAAGGGATTAATCAACTTGACGAAATAAGAATAAGATTTATTGTATGCTTATCCTTCATCAAATTAAATTGATGACAAGCAAAGGATTTCACATCTTACTTATTCTTCTTGAAAAAGAATTGAGAAGTGACATAACACAAACTTGAGAAGGTCTTCATGAATCACCGGTAGGTTGAAAAGAACGAATGGATTAAAATGATAATCAAGGAAAAAGAATCTTGAACGAGCCACCGTAAGAATTCGAAAATGACTGACGAAAGATAATGAATCACCGGGAAGAATTAGAAGAACAAATAAACTAGAGGGGATTTAGATGCAAAAGAACAAAGGGATCATGAGTTGATTAAAGAACACTTGAACGAAGCACCGGAAGAATATTGAGACGAACGAAGGGGCACGGATATAGAATAATTGGAGAACGCCTTTGAAAACTTGGAACGAAAAAAATCTTCCGAAAAGATGGCCTCCAGATGATTGAGACGGAAAGCAACTCCTGAAATACTCCGGATGGATGAAAAGAATTGCACAATTGAAAACAACTAGATAGGATAACATCGAGCTAGCACCGCGAATCTCCGGGAGAACAGAAAAGATTTAAGAGAAAAAAATTCTCTTCTTCGGTCTTCAAATGTCGACGAGAAAACACCCCCAAAATTGTTGAGGTACTCCGGAAGAAAGAAAAACAGAGAGGTTGAGCCAACAATGAAATGATTCAAAATTGATCTTGGAAAAGATCTGACAGATGAAAATCATACTTACGTCAAACTTGAAAAGAATTGAGAATAACTCTGGGGGAATTAGAAGAGTCAGGTAAGATCCTCGGAAAAGACCTGTGGGTTAGGGCCCACTAAAAGAAAACACCGTTGGAAAGGGATGATGAACAGATAGATGATGCACCGGAACGATTGAAATATTTGAATGAGGTGACAACCTCGAATTAATTAGAACACAGATGAACCTGAGATGTCTTGATCACTCCGGAAGGATAAACTGGCGAGAGGCGAACGAGCAGGGAAAACACTTGAGCCGAGGGAAAAGAATAAGATCAACCCGAAAAACTTGAATTGAGTGCACCGGAAAAAGAAAGGGATGAAGAATGACGAACAAGACGAGAATTCACCGGTTGAAATAATTGAGGAAAGACTGAAGAGACTCCGTACGAATAACCTCGGGGCATTCCGAGACCGTTCAACACCCGCACACGAAAAGAGGTAAAAGGGGGCGCCGGGAGACATAGGAGTGCCGGATTGCAAAACGGACAACGGGGAAAATGTTCGGATGCATGAGACGAACACGTATGCAAAATGAAATGCACATGACGACATGATAAAGTGCAACACGCAAGCACATGACATGGCAAAGACGGCAAATAACTGACGGACACCTGGCGCATCGAATCCGGGGCGTTACACGTCCCTTAGTGCCCGCTTCCGTTCCTGCTTGGGGATGTGCGTAGCGTAGATCATGTTGACCGTTTTCACCTTGGGGGGGGGGATTTCTTCTATCCCCCCGTGTTCGGACGTCGAGGCTCCTCATCATCGTGGCTGTGAAGCCCCTTGTCCTTGTCTTCGGCGTTTATCTTGCCGGCCTGTTTGGACACCCAGCAATCTCTTTTGGTGTGGTTGGCTGGCTTGTCCGGGGTGCCATGAATTTGGCACGAGCGCTCCAGTATGCGGTCCAGACTGGACGGTCCCTGATTATTTCTTTTGAACGACTTCTTCCGCTGACCGGGCTTGGATCCGCTGAATCCGGCGTTGACTGTCGTGTCCTTAGTGTTGTCGCCGTAGTTCCATCTCTTATGTCTGTTACGCCGTGGCTTGCCTTATTGTCGCGGCCATCCGAATTGCCAGACTGTGGCGTAGTGCTGCTGTGAGCCAACCAACTGTCCTCGCCCGCGCAAAAGCGGGTCATTAGTGTTGTGAGAGCTGCCATGGACTTTGGTTTTTCTGGCGAGGTGTCGGCGAGCCACTAAATCACGTATATTATGCTTAAAAGCCGCCAGGGCTTCGGTGTCCGGACAGTCGACTATTTGGTTCTTTTTAGTTAAGAACCGAGTCAAGAATTTCCTGGCCGACTCTCCGGGCTGTTGAGTAATGTGGCTCAAGTCATCGGCGTCAGGTGGTCGCACATATGTGCCCTGGAAGTTGTCGAGGAATGCGTCTTCCAGGTTTTCCCAGCTGCCAATGGAATTTGCTGGCAGGCTGTTTAGCCAGTGTCGGGCTGGTCCTTTGAGCTTAAGGGGAAGATACTTGATGGCGTGCAGATCGTCTCCACGGGCCATGTGAATGTGGAGAAGAAAATCTTCGATCCATACTGCGGGGTCTGTTGTGCCATCGTATGATTCGATGTTTACGGGTTTGAACCCTTCTGGGAATTCATGATCCATTACTTTGTCAATGAAGCAGAGGGGGTGCACGGCGCCTCTGTGCCGGGCTTTGTGGCTACGCAGGTCGAATTGCTCTGGGTGGCTATATTCGGCCCGGCCAGACTTGTTGAAGGTGTGTCCGGCGTGACGGTCGTCGTCGTGTGCCGAGGCGCGCCCCCGCGATCCGTAGATCGATCTTGGATGTCCTGTTTTGTTGCCCCGGGCCGTAGTGTGTTGGCGTGGGGGTGTTGGCTGGTATGCGGACTGGTATGCCATTTTATCCTGGCCACAAGGTGGCCAGTCAGCCGTATGGTGCTCGAGTCCGTATTCCTCGGCTGCCAGGACTTCAGTCCATCTATCTGTGAGCAGGTCTTGATCAGCTTGGAGTGGCTGATGCTTCTTTTTCAGGCTCCTCGCAGTGGCTATAAGCCGACGCTTGAAGTGCTCCTGCTCTACGGGATCCTCAGGCACGCCGAACTCGTCGTCGCCGAGGCTAATCTCGTCTTCGGAGGGGGACATGTAGCTGTCCTCCTCCGGGTATTCGTCTGTCGCCTGTTCTTCTGGGCTGACCTGCTCATCCTCCTGTTCGGCTTACTCGAAGGCGGGCTGATCAGGGCTATATTCTTCTTCCGCACCATTCGCATTGTTTTCGTCTCCTGGGCCGGTATTGGTGTGGCGGGGCTTGGAGTGGCGCCGACGACGCCCGTTCTTTGCTTTTTTCCCTGAGGTTTTATCCTCTGTTGCCTCATCACCATTTGTTTCCTTCGGAGTGTCCACCATATATATATATATATCATAAGAAGAGGTGGCTGTCCACCGCCCAGTGAGCGGTGGTTCATGTTCTTCTCCTGCATCGTCGTCCATACCGTCGATGTCTTCGGAGTCGAAGTTCAGTACCTCGGTTAAGTCATCGACCGTGGCAATGAAGTGGGTGGTGGGTGGGCAACGAATTCCTTCATCGCCTGCCTCCCACTCGAGCCGGACATAGTTCGTCGAAGAGCCTTGTGTCAAATAGAGAGACTTTAATGAGTCTAGCATGTCGCTGAAGGGCGAGTGCTGGAAAATATCCGCAACGGTGAACTCCATTACCGAAGCCCATCCTGGCCCGACGGGCTCGGGAGTGCGCGGACTGGAACCAATGTCCGGATACGAATCCGGGGGTTCGGAGTCACAGGCCATCGCCGAGGCAAGAGCCGTGTTCGGCTCCACCGCCGAAGAGTGTGCGACCTGGGGGGCGGGGTCCATCCCTCCATCCTTAGGCAGCGCAGCCTGCTCCGGATCTAGGTCCGGAGATACTACGGGGGCGATACCCCGAGCTTCGTTCGATGGCAGGTCTAAGCCGTGCTCGTCGTGACTGTCCGGTGCTCCTGGCATAGGCCCAAATCTATCGAAGATTAAGTCTCCGCGGATGTCCGCCGTGTAGTTCAGGTTTCTGAACCTGACCTTGTGGCTAGGGGCGTAGCTGTCGATCTGCTCCAGATGGCCAAGCGAGTTGGCCCGTGATCTTGGCCGCCGAACCACGAAGATCTGTCCGGGAGGAAAGTCTCATACTGGACAGCGTCGTTGATGATGATTGAAGGAGCCATCGAGCCTGACAGTGATGACACAAAGGAACTCTCAATGAAAGCACCAATGTCGGTGTCAAAACCGGCGGATCTCGGGTAGGGGGTCCCGATCTGTGCGTCAAGGCTGATGGTAACAGGAAGCAAGGGACAGAGATGTTTACCCAGGTTCGGGCCCTCTCGATGGAGGTAAAACCCTACTTCCTGCTTGATTAATATTGATGATATGGGTAGTACAAGAGTAGATCTACCACGAGATCGTAGAGGCTAAACCCTAAGAGCTAGCCTATGATGGTATGATTGTAATTGTGATTGCCCCTCTAAGGACCAACCTCTCCGGTTTATATAGACATCGGAGAGGGCTAGGGTTTACATGGAGTCGGTTACAAGGAAGGAAACATAATATCCGGATCGCCAAGCTTGCCTTCCACGCCAAGGAAAGTCCCATCCGGACACGGGCCGAAGTCTTGAGTCTTGTATCTTCACGCTTCAATAGTCCGGACGTTGCATACAGTCCGGTTGTCCGGATACCCCCTAATCTAGGACTCCCTCACCGACAGCCTCTGCGCCTTACCGGTAGAACTTACGGAGATGCTCAATGTTCTATGAGTTTTGCAACGGTGTGCCATCTTCGGTCTCCAAACGGACTGCGCCGGGTCTGGAGACTCGTACTACCCGGTAAGGGCCTTCCCACTTTGGTGATAACTTGTGTGTACCCTTTGCAGACTGAACGTGCCTAAGGACACGATCACCTTCCTCAAAACACCGGGCACGAACCCTGCGGCTGTGATAGCAACGCAGGGCTTGCTGATAGCGTGCAACACGCGTAGTGTCCCGGAGACGGTTCTCCTCGAGTAGCACAGTGTCGTCACGCCGGTGCTGATCTTGTGCTACTTCATCATAGGCAAGCACCTGCGGAGACCCATAAATGAGTTCCATGGGGATAACTGCTTCTGTCCCGTAGACCAGGGAGAAGGTAGACTGTCTAGTAGCTCGATTAGGTGTCGTTCTGAGGGACTAGAGAACTACCGGCAGCTCCTCGATCCACCGCCGCTCGTGCTTCTGCAGCGTATCGAAAGTCCTTGTCTTGAGTCCATGAAGCACTTCAGCGTTCGCCCTCTCATCTTGTCCATTGCTCCGGGGGTGTGCTACAGAGGCAAATGAGATCTTGCATCCGAGGGTTTGAACATATTGCATGAAGGCGTGGCTCGTGAATTGGGTGCCGTTGTCAGTGATGATCCTTGCCGGAACTCTGAAATGACACACCAGTTCTTTCAAGAACTTGATAGCTGACTGAGCAGTCACCTTCCTCACGGCAGTCACTTCCGGCCACTTTATAAACTTGTCGATGGCGACGAACAAGAATTCAAAGCCCCCGATTGCTCGGGGGAAAGGGTCGAGGATATCGAGCCCCCAGACCAAAAATGGCCATGACACGGGGATTGTCTGAAGAGCTTGTGCAGGAAGGTGTGTTTTCCTGGAATGGAATTGACAGGTTTCACATGTCGTGACGAGCTCAACCGCGTCTTGGAGGGCCGTGTGCCAATAGAATCCTTGCCGGAATGCTTTCCCAACTAATTCCCTTGATACAATGTGTGAGTCGCACATTCCTCTATGAATCTCGTCCAACAGATCCTTTCCATCCTCCCGGCAGACACACTTCAATTTCACACCGTTGGGCCTCCTTCTATACAGAGAGTCATCGACAAACTGATACATACTGGCCCTCCGGGCTACTTTCTCAGCTTCATCTGGGTCGCCGGGGAGTTCTCCGGTTTGGAGGAAGCATAGGATGTTCCTTGCCCAAGTTGGAGCTTGAGGCTCGGCAACGAGGACTAGTGGCACCTCCTCGGCTGCGGGAGCACCAACCTCATTCGTAGGGTCCATAGTCCCGGCTGGAGGGGGTGGTCCGACAGGCTGTGAGGAGTTTTTTCCGGCAGGGTCGCTACCAGGAGCGGATGGCTCGATCGGGAGAGGCTTACCATAGTCCAACTTTCTCCTTTCCCGGGCCATTGTGGTTGGTGATACGGAGGGTTGAGAGAGGCGGAGAACAAAATTTCTTGGTTCCACACGAAGCTTCTGTGCAGCACACATTGACAGGTGATCAGCTATGCTGTTTTCTGCACGGGGTACGTGCTCTATTTGCAACCCGTCAAAGCGCTCCTCTAACCTCCTTACTTCCTCAACGTATACTTCCATCAATGGGTTTTGGTAATCCTTGTTGACTTGTCTCACCACTAACTGTGAATCTCCTCGAATGACTAGATTCTTGATTCCCAATTCTGCTGCAATCCTGAGCCCGGCAAGGAGCCCTTCATACTCAGTTGTATTGTTGGTGGCTTCTTCCCGGGCAAAGTGCATTTGGATGACGTACTTCAAGTGCTCCCCGGAGGGGCAACAAGAAGCACGCCAACTCCTGCACCTTGTAGGGAAAAAGCACCATCAAAATACATAATCCATTATTGGGGCGATTCCTTGCCGGGGAGAGCTGTTTCTGTTGCTTCCTCATTAGGGGTTGGCGTCCATTCTACAATAAACTCTGACAGCGCCCTGCTTTGAATGGTTGAAGTACTCTCAAACTTCAAACCAAAGCTAGATAACTCCAAAGCCCACTCCACTATTCTGCCAGTAGCCTCAGGGTTTCGGAGTATCCTCTGCAACGGAAAACGAGTAACAACCATGATCTCATGGGCTTGGAAGTAGTGGCGCAGTTTCCTTGAGGCCATGACGAGGCCAAAGATCAACTTTTGCACATGAGAGTACCTCGATCTAGCTCCTTGTAACAAGGAGCTGACGAAGTAAACAGGGCGCTGCACCACTTTCTTCCTTGCCGCGTCCTTGGGGTTGCACTCGTTGTCGTGCTTACTGCTATTCTGATCCTCTTCCGACTCTGCCGCTGTCTGGCCGCTCTCTACTTCATCCACTTCTCGCTTTGCTACCAAGGCTGCACTGACCACTTGGTTGGTTGCTGCCAAGTAAAGCAGTAACAGATCTTGAGGTTTGGGTGCAACCAAGGTAGGCACAGATGACAGGTAAGCCTTCAACTCTTGAAAGGCTGTATCTTCTTCCGGGTCCACTTCATAGGCCCTGCCTTCTTCAAAATTTTGAAGAATGGCACGGCACGCTCGGCATACTTGGAAATGAATCTGCTTAGTGCAGCAACGCATCCCGTCAAGTGCCTCACATCCTTAACTGTCCTTGGCGCTTGGATCTGCTCAATGGCCTTGATCTTGTCGGGGTTGGCTTCAATCCCCCTATGGGACACGAAGAATCCAAGTAGCATGCTGGAGGGAACACCAAACACACACTTCTCCGGGTTAAGCTTCAAGTTGATCTTGCGCAAATTAGCAAATGTCTCTTCCAAATCCTAGATAAGGGTGGCCTTATCCTTGGTCTTGACCACAATATCATCCATATAGGCTTCTATGTTTCTGTGTAGTTGTGTCTCAAAACCAATCTGGACTGCTCTTGCAAAAGTGGACCGACACTCTTCAATCCGAAAGGCATGCCTACAAAACAGTATGTACCACATGGAGTGATGAACGATGTTTTCTCCTCATCTTCTTTGGACATGAAGATCTGGTGATATCCGAAGTATGCATCACAAAGGAGAGCAGGTCGCATCCAGAAGTGGAATCCACAATCTGATCGATGCACGGCAAGGGGAATGGGTCCTTTGGGCAAGCCTTATTGAGATCTGTGAAATCAATGCAAAGCCTCCATTTCCCATTCGCCTTCCGAACTACCACTGGGTTTGACAACCATGTAGGGTGCAGTACTCCTCTGACCAATCCAGCTGCCTCTAACTTCTTGATTTCCTCGGCAATGAACTGCTGCTGCTCCAAGGCTTGCTTCCTAACTTTCTGCTTGACGGGTCGGGCAAGTGGGCAGACAGCACGGTGGTGCTCGATTACCTCCCTGTGAACACCGGGGATATCAAATGGTTGCCAGGCAAACACATCGATATTCGCCCGCAGGAAGGCAACAAGCGCGCTTTCCTATTTGTCATCAAGGGTGGCGCTAATGGTGAAAGTACCATCAACATCAGCCAGCCCTGCCGGGACCTTCTTCACTTGGGGTGCTGCAACCTTGGATCTCTTGCTGTTGGAACACTACGGCACATCGTCAATGGGTTCCGTGCACTCGAAGGGTGCACGCTTTCCGGACTCTTTGCCGGAGGTCCTACAATCCCTCTTCTTTCCTTTGCTTTCCTTGGCGGGGACCGTTGTCGCCGCAGCCTCTGCCGTGAAGGCATCCCAATACATCATGTCCACAGAGATGATTGCATCCTTCTCATCTGACGGGATGTTGATGACTCCCAACGGTCCAGGCATCTTCAAAGTGTTGTAAGCATAGTGGGATGCTGCCATGAACTTGGCCAAGGCCGGTCGTCCCAGAATCGCATTATACGGCGGGGGAGCTCAACCACATCAAACACAATTTTCTTAGTCCTATAGTTCATCTCTCCCCCAAACGTCACCGACAGCGTAATCTTTCCCTTGGGACGGCTCCTGCCGGGATTGACTCCTTGAAACATGCCGGTAACCTCCAACTCTTCCTCTCCTATCTGAAGTTTGTTAATAACTACTGGGGAAATCGGATTCAACCTGGCCCCGCCATCCACTAACATCTTTGTGACCTTGAGGTTGCAAATTGTTGGGGAGACCAACAACGGTAAACACCCTACCGCGGTAGTGCGGCAAGGGTGGTCCTCCTCATCAAAGATGATGGGTATGCGGGACCATTTGAGCGGCTTCCGGGCCTCCAGCGCTGGCTCCACAACATTGACCTCTCGTGCCCATCGCTTGAGCTGGCGATGGGAGGAGTGCAAAGACGCACCCCCATCAATGCATAGGGCGTCAGTGGCCCTCTGAAATTCCTGCTCACTGGTTTCCTCTTCATTCCCTCCATCACTCAAATCATCACAAGTTTCCTTCTCTTGGCCCCTGGCGGGTTTTCCTTGATTTCAAAAGGGTTTTCCAGGACGGTTTGCTTCACCGGCTCGGTCCTTTCCGCCAACAGCATTCTGACCTTTCTCCTTATCACGCTTATCATACTCTGCTCTCTGTCTCTTGACAAGCTGCTCAACTTGATAACATTCATGAAGGTCATGGCCCTTGGTCCGGTGGATCTTGCAGTACGGCCCATCACCTTTCTCGGCTTTCTCCGCGGCAGCGGCTTCCCGGTAGGCAGTGCACGCGGCAACTTCCTTGCTGGCGGCCTCATCCTTGGCCTTCTTGCCGGTACTAGGCACACCAGAACCTTCCATAGTCATCACTGTCTTATCTCTTGGCTTCTTGTTGTGCTTCTTGCCCATTCTTTGACTGGTTGATTCATCTTCTACCTTTGAATCAACATTGATGCAATCCTCCTCCCTAGGCAACTTCCTTCCTTCCTCTATCCGAGCACCCTTATCCACTAATGTGTACAACTCCTTCACAGTCTTGGGCAACCGCACATCCATCTTAGAACGAATGCGACGATTGCGCACATTGGACTGGAAGGCTGCTATAACAGCTGCAGGATGGATATTCGGAATATTCCTATGGACTTTACTGAATCTTTGTAAATACTTACGGAGAGTTTCTCCTTCCTTCTACTGGAGACGTTGTAGATCGTTGGGCCTGCCGGGCTCCTGGTGGCCACCGGTGAAGGCACCGATGAACTCATGGCACATGTCTGCCCATGATGAAATGGAGTTCTCCGGCAGGTGCATGAGCCAAGACCTCACGTTGGACTTGAGAGCCAACGGGATGTAGTTGGCGAACACCTTCTCGACTCTTCCCTCGACAGCCTGAACAACGATGGTGTAGATGCTCAGGAACTCTGCCGAGTTCAGTCTCCCACCGTACTTCTCGGGTATCTCCGGCTAGAACGTGCGGACGGACGGCCAATGGACTTGCCGCAGCTCGCGTGTAAAGGCAGGGTACCCGACCTCGAAAGGTAGGCACCCACAAACACCGAACGCAGGCTCGTCGACGTTGAGGCCGCCGCACCCGTCGGTGGGAGGAGGGGATGTAAGCGGAGTCATCCTCCCGTCCATCCCTTGCGGAGCTTGACTGTCGGCACGCTGCTGAAGCCGTTCTCCTCCGACGCCTTCAGCCCCCGTGTCGGCCGTAGGGGGAGTGGCGGTGGCGCCACCTGCTCCTGCCACGCCCCCAGCAGCGCTCACGTCCTCACTTGTCCCAGCACCCCCCATGGCATCTTAAGCCACGGGCATCGGAGCCTTCAAGGTAGATGGCTAGGCCAAAGGGCCGGACTTCTTCTTGGGTGCCATGGTCAATGGCATCGTCGGAGATGAAGATGGCAATGAAGATGACGCGTTGCGCACGCTCTCAGGTTCGCACAAGTGACCCCCCTACCTGGCGCGCCAAAGATGTCACGGGATATCCGCGGACACCTATGGGACCGGGCGGCCCCTTGATGGTTCGGCGGGGGATGTCGCGTTGCACAAAGAGCAGACCAGCATGCGGCAGCACGGAAGAGAGCACACAAACAATTTACCCAGGTATGGGCCGCCACGAGGTGTAAGACCCTACTCTTGCTTTGGTGGATTGATGGTGGAAATGAGTGTGGTGGTGCGTGGTACACTTGCCCGGCAAGGCCTACCTCAGGGCTACGGTGACCACAAGCGTATGGTAGCTTGGGTTTTGTCAGTTTTCCAACCCTCTAACCCCCTCCTACGATTACCATGGGCCTCCTTTTATAGATTAAGGGGTCACCACAGTGGCAAAACAATCATTACCCACTGATATGATAGCAAACAATGCTATCATACCTAACTCTACGGGCTGACAGGGTGCATTAAAAGCACTGCTTAGTGTCACATCACTAGCTGCCCGACAAGGCCTGCCAGGCTTATCTTGCCATCTTCACATTTGTCCTCTTGACACGTTGCTGGACGGGTGTCACCTGTGGGTTTCTTCTGTAGGGGAGGGTTGCCATGTGGCAAATGCTGCCACTTAATCACCTTGTGGCTTGACACTGCACTGAGTGATGACGTGGGTCATACTTGTGCGTTTGGCGGGGTGGTTCAGGCCCCGCAAGCCCCGGCAGGCGCTGCCAGGGAGTCTTGGTTGCTTGCTTCTGGTGGTGGCCTGGCCCCTTGCCGGGCTCGCCTGCCCGGCGAGGGAGGCCCTTCTCTTGCCGGTATCCAGTTCCTTTGGCTTGATCTCGATCTCTCTGAGCTGCATGTTGGTTTTTCAAGTCTCTTGGCTCTTTGACCGCTGACTTAAGCCGGTGCTCCAATCTTGATCTTGTGCCTGTGAACAGTTGGGCAACATACCCGGGGTCTGTTGCACCGACACATATGCATTGGAGGCAAGTACAGAATGTGCCTGTTGTGACGCCGACAGTGTTCCAATGATAACCCACTACATCCACCTACACCATGGGCGTTTGGGTGCAACAATACCCATGCATCCATTACAGCGCCAACGACACCCCGGCGACCCAACATCTACAACGACACACATGATGGGTGCTCGAAGGTGGCATCTGTGCACTCATGAGAGCGGTGCCGACGTCACTCCGGTACCCCATCTCCAACAACAATGAAGCATGGGGTGATGACCCACAAATATAGGGGGTCAATGTCGGTGTACAAAAGTAGGGGCTCTCCTTTTTACCCCTCTACTTGTGCACGGGCAGTCAAAGCCGCACCTGCCGCCACACTTAGCAGGGCAAAGGGAGGGAGCAGAAGCACAAGAACACCAGAGCAGCGTTCCAGCCAAAAGCACAAGACGGGCAGAGCAACGCCAAGACCAGAGGCACAAAGAGTAAGAGGTTGAGGTGGACTCCTCCGGCAAGACCCTTGCCGGGGCGGCCTCCGCGGCCCCGGCAAGAGCCTTGCCGGGGCAGCTTGCCCAATGCCAGCAGAGCATGCCACCCTTCGGCCCAAGGGTTCCAACACCATCAACCACATTGGAACCAAGGCTCGGGAGGCACCTTCGTGGTAGCATGCGGATCTTTGTGAAGATCATAAGCACACGAGATCAGATGAGGACAAGAAGATGACGATCCTCGCGAGACCCTCGCTAAGGAAATCCACGAGACCTCCGGCAAGATCCTTGCCGGGGACGACCGCACCGTGGCAAGACCCTTGCCGGGGCCCCGGCAAGGCCCTTGCCAAAGACACCCACGGGGCCACAGCCAGACCCACGTCTGCCAAGACTCCACCGCCGTTCCCATACAGCTGCTAGCCCAACCAGCTGGGCAGGCACCTGCGTGGCAACATGCGATTTCTAGGCCAACTCAGCAAGCACCTGCGTGGTGGCATGCAGATCTTCGTGAAGACCCTACCACCATGCCATCTCAGCAGCCTGTCAGCCTACGTGGCGCTGCATGCTTCGTTGGCCTGGAAGCATGTCAGAGCGAGGCGGAGCGGCGACGGACGGGACGGGCCTCGTTGCCGTCCCCAATAAAGCAACGGGACAGCTAAGGGGCGCATTTAATGCGCCTTGTCCTATAATGACAGGCGATAAGCTTGTACACTGTATACCTTTCCACCTCCTGTGTGCCACTTTGGTAACCCCTTTTGTCTATAAAAGGAGGCCCGAGGCGTACTGGAGAAGCATTCGGATCTTTCGGACTACGCACGCCCCGTAGCTAATTCAAGAGCTCAAGAACACTCAAATATACATCAAAGATGGACTACGGTATTACGCATCTTCGCGGCCCGAACCTGGGTAAACGATCCTTGTGCTGGCTACCAGACCCGCTCTTTGCACAACCCCGCGCCCGCCAACCGTAGAAGGGATCCCAGTGATTCCTAGGTGTCGTTTCCACTGACATCTTTGGCGCACCAGGTAGGGCGCGGTTGTAAAATCCGGCCCAGCGATTAGTTTAGCAGTTCTTCATCGCCATGGCTCCCAAGAAGAAGACGATCACGGTGATCGGTTCGCCGGGAGCGAGCGGCTAATACCAGTCGCAGGCGAGTGGTGGGGTGGTCGCGGACGGAAGCCGAGGCACGGCCCGCGAACACCCACATCGCTCTGGCCGTCAAAGCCTGGCGAGTGGCATCGTTCGTTCGTGAGACGACGGGCAGCACGCCGAGATCAAAGAAGCGAGCCGCGGGCACCCGCGCAGCGCGGGGCCCTCAAAGGTGGCGTCACGCCACCCACGGCAGCGCCGCAACTTCAAAACGCTACGCGGCGCCACGACGCGCTTACCCAAGTTGTACTGTGAGCAGCGTCACCACGCTGGTGACCCCAGGCGCCGCCGTGGGAAGAGTCCTATGCCTCATTCGCGGGATGTAGAAGGCCAGCATGCACGCCGAGGCGCTAGCGAAAATGGCGCACAGCCGCAAGGCCGTGATAGAGCTCCTTCTAACGTGGTTATAAGTTGGAGCGCATCACGGTCCATGCAGCTTTCCCCGCCACCCATGCCAACAGAAGCTTTGGTGCGCGCCCAGTTGCTCCTCGACGTTCCTCCTACTGCGGAAAAGCTCGATGAGTGGAGAGCCACCATCCGGAGCCTTGTCGGTGTTGCCAACAAAGATGAGCCGCGACCAGCGGGGCCCTCAGGCCGGTGCTCCGTTGATCCATCGCATGCCAGTGGCGAAAGGACCGGAGGTGCTGCCGTCACGGTGCACTCTCCTCGCCCATGCCAGCCACCGCGGGTGTCGGTCCGTCGTGATGACACTTGTGATAACATTTCCATAGCATCGTCCGACACACGGATCCACCGCGATCAGCGCCAAGTTCTTAGGGAGAGAGCCCATGAAGACGCTCGAACCACCATCGAGCGCCGGCGCGGAGCACGCCACCAGTCAGATAGGTGGGCGGGGCCCACTATGGACCACCCAGCACCGGGAGGCTCTGGCGGCCTACCCTACGAGGTGGGTTGCCCAACCTTTACCCGTGAGCTGCGACAGTTCCAGTGGCCCTCCCGCCGCATGTTCAAGCCCGACATTGCCGAGAAGTACAACGGCAAGACCCACCTGTCGGAGTTCCTCAGCATCTACACCATCGCGATGCAAGCTGCTGGAGCTCGCGACGATAAGGTGCTTGCCAATTACTTCCCGTTGGCACTTAAACCCAATGTCATGTCATGGTTGATGCACTTGCCAGTGGATTCCATTTCTTCTTGGCCGGATTTGTGCCATGAGTTCGTTGGCGCCTTCAATGGAGGCCACCAAGCTCATGGCCACGCAAGCGATTTGCATATCATCCCCCAGAAGGAAGGTGAAACCCTGCACAAGTACATACAGAGGTTTAGCCGGGTGCAGTACAACATCCCAGATGTTCATCCCGCCGCCATGATCAGTGCTTTCCATCAGAATGTGCGCTACCGCAAGATGCGTGAAGAGCTGGCGATGAACAAGGTCAAAGATGTGGCCGAACTTTATGTTCCGGCCGATAGGTGCGCTCGAGCTGAAGAGGGGAGGAAGTACCCCGGCGAGGACGCTGGCGCGGAAACCGACACCACAGACAAAGACACAACCGCCCAAAAACGAAGAAGGGCCGACGCCGCAACAGGAAGCGCAAGGGCAAGACCGTGCTTTCCGTCAAGGGATCCGAGGACACCGGCGCCGCCAAGAAGGCCAAAGCAGACGACCCCGGCAAGGAAATTGCCGGGTGCGCCGCTTGCTGGGCCTTGGCGGCTGCCGACAAGCCAGGAGGCTCCGACAAGCAATACTGCAAGATCCACTGCACCAAGGGCCACGACCTCCAGAACTGTCGGCAAGTTGAGCTGCTTGCTGAGAAGCAAAAGGCTGAGTATGAGAGGCGGGACAAGGAGAAGAGTCAGGATGGTGCCGAGGGATCCGGCAAGAAGCGTGCGTCCAAGGAGGTTGCCGCGGCAAGGATAACCAGCAAGAGAGGCCCGCTCGGGGCCGCGATAAAAAGCAAGAAGACGATGATCATGACGAGGACAACGAGTCCGGCGAGCATGAGTTCCAAAAAGCTACGAAGGCCATGTGCGTCGAAGGTGGCACCTCGCTGCACACCTCTCACCGCCAGCTCAAGCAGTGGGCGCGTGAGATCACAGCAGCGGAACCATCGTTCGATGCTCAAAAGCCACTGAAGTGGTCCAACACGCCATTTTTGACACCGAGGACCACCATGATCGCACAACTGCGGTCGGGTGTTTGCCGTTGTTGGTATCGCCAACAATACGCAATCTCAAGGTGACAAAAATGCTAGTTGACGGCGGGGCCGGTCTGAACTTGATCTCGCCTGTTGTGATCAAAAGGCTGCAGATCCCAATAGAGACCTCGAAGAGACGGGCACGTTTCAAGGGGTCAACCCGGGGAGGAGTCAGCTGAAGGGTAAGGTCACACTGCCCGTGATGTTTCGAGGCGAGTTAAACTATAGGACGGAGAGGATTGTTTTCAATGTAGCTGAGATCCCCTTGCCCTACAACGGGATCCTCGGCCGCCCAGCACTAGCCAAGTTCATGGCGGCCTCATATTACGCCTACAACACGCTGAAGATGCCTGGGCCAATGACCATCATCACCGCCCCCTCGGACAGGAAGGATGCGCTGATCTGCGCTGACTAACTCTACTGGGAGGCGGTTGCAACGACTGCCGCTGAAGCCCCGGGAGGGAAGAAGACCGGCAGGAGCCCTCGCACCCACTCCGGCAAGCGCACCTCTTCGGAGTGTAGTGCTCCCGTCGAGGACGTGGCAGAGAGCTCCACCGGCAAGAGCAAGAAATCCAGAGCTGCACCACGAGAGACCAAGAAGGTGTCTGTCAAGGAGGATGGCACAGGAGGGGCTTTTACCATAAGCTCCACCCACGATAGAAAATAGGAAGGCATGCTCGTCACTTTACTGCGAGCGAATGTCGATGTGTTTGCGTGGAAAGCATCTGACATCCCCGGCGTTCCCAGGGAGGTGATTGAGCACCATCTTGTTTACGTGTCCTCATCTTGCGACCGTCAGGTAAGGTCGAAGCGTGCTCAGAGCGGCAAGAATTCATCATAGAGGAAATCGGGGAAGTTGAAGCGGCAGGCTTGGTAAGAGGGGTACTCCATCTGACGTGGCTGGCCAATCCGGTGGTGGTGCGCAAGGCAAATGGGAAGTGGAGATCGTAGTATTGATTACACGTACATCAATAAGGCCTGTCTAAATGACCTTTCCTGCTATCACAAGAACCCAGATTGTTGAGTCCACAGCCGAGTGTGACTTGTTATCATTCCTTGACGCTTACTCAGGATACCACCAGATCTTCATGGCGAAGGAAGATGAAGAGAAGACAGCATTCATCACCCCATGTGGTACATATTGTTTCATGCGAATGCCTTTCGGGTTGAAGAGCGCTGGCTCGACGTTTGTGAGAGCAGTCCAAATTGGTTTTGAGCCTCAGCTGCATAGAAATATGGAAGCTTATATGGATGACATAGTGGTCAAAACCATGGACAAGGCAACACTCGTACAAGATTTAGAAGAGATGTTTGCAAATTTGCGTAAGATCAACCTCAAGCTGAACCCTGAGAAGTGTTTCTTCGGTGTTCCATCCGGCAAACTTCTCGGGTTCTTTGTGTCACAGCGTGGGATCGAGGCGAATCCAGACAAGATCAAGGCCATTGAGCAAATTGAGGCGCCTAGGCAGATCAAGGATGTGCGTCGGCTCACTGGCTGCGTTTCCGCCATGAGCAGGCTCATCTCCAAGTCTGCTGAGCGTGCCCTTCCCTTTTTCAAAATCTTGAAGAAGGCGGGCCCAATGGAATGGACCCCAGAGGCCGAGGCAGCCCTGCAGGATTTGAAGAAGTACCTCTCCTCTACGCCAATACTGGTTGCGCCTAAGCCACAAGAACCATTGCTGCTATATTTAGCGGCAACGAACCAAGTGGTCAGCGTCGCGCTAGTGGAATAGAGGGAGGTTGACGAAGAGGCAGTGGCAACGGCAGGGCTAGCGGATGGCAAACCAGAGCTCCCCCCGGCAGGGCCTGGTGCCATTAAGGCAAGGCCCCCAGCAGAATCTGGCGCTGGCGAAGCAGAAGCGACGCAACCAAATGAGATAGTGCAGAAGAAGAAGATGATGTAGCACCCGATTTAGTTTGTCAGCTCCCTCTTGCAGGGGGCCAGTTCAAGGTACTCCAGTGTGCAGAAATTGCTCTTCGGCCTCCTTATGACCTCGAGGAAGCTGCATCATTACTTCCAAGCACACGAAATTACCGCCGTCACCCGCCTCCCATTGCAACGGATATTGCATAACCCAGACGCAACCGGGAGGATTGTGGAATGGGCCTTGGAACTATCGAGCTTTGGGTTGAAGTTTGAAAGCACTTCGACAATTCAGAGTAGAGTCTTGGCAGAGTTCATTGCGGAATGGACCTCAACGCCCGACAAGGAGATTCAGGAGACCGCCCTCCCCGGCAAGGAAGCAAGTCGCGACTGGATTATGTACTTTGACGGGCCTTTCTCACTGCAAGGCGCCGGTACTGGTGTGCTACTCGTCGCACCCACCGGAGAGCACCTCAAATATATAGTCCAGATGCACTTTCCTAGGGAGATGTCAAAAAACAACACCGTTGAGTACGAGGGGTTGCTTGCCGGTCTCAGGATCGCGGCAGACCTCGGGATCAAGAAGATCATAGTCAGGGGTGATTCACAGCTTGTCGTCAAGCAAGTCAACAAAGATTATCAAAGCCCATTGATGGAGGCCTACATAGACAAAGTGAGGAAGCTGGAAGAGCGTTTTGACGGTATACAAGCGGAGCATGTTCCCCGAGTGGAGAACGGCATCGCCGACTACTTGTCGAAATGCGTTGTCTTCAAATTGCCTATGGAACCAGGTACTTTTGTGCTTCGATTAACTCAACCATCCGTTGAACCATCAACACGGCAGAACAAGCGGAGGAAATCAGGCCCCGGCAAGTACTTTCCCGCCGATCTCCCAGGAGCCGCCCGCAAAGATGTTTCCGTGGACGCTGAGCCTGCCATGGGGCAACAGACTCCGGCAGGGCGTCAAGCCCTGGCCGTAGAGACAGCTGCTCCCATGACAGAGGAAATGCCTTTGGCCCTTGCCATCAAGCCCCAGGCTCCGACATGGGAACAGCATACCATCCGATTCATCCAAATAGGGGAACTCCCTAAGGAGCAGGAAGAAGCAGAGAAAGTAGCCCGTCAGTCTACCATGTATCAGTTTGTCGACGAGGTTCTGTACAGGAAAAGACCAAACGGTGTGAAATTGAAGTGCATTCCCCGGGAGGAAGGACTGGAGCTGTTGGCAGAGATACACGGAGGCATATGTGGCTCCCACATAGGGTCGAGGGCCCTTGCCGGCCAGGTATTCCGACAAGGGTTCTTCTGGCCCACAACCCTCCAGGATGCAATGGCACTAGTAACCAAGTGTGAAGCGTGCCAGTTCCATTCAAAGAAGCTTCATCAACCAACTCAAGATCTCCAAACAATCCCTCTTTCCTGGCCATTCTCGGTCTGGGGGCTCGACATACTGGGCCCCTTTCCCCATGCTATCGGGGGCTTTGAGTACTTGTATATTGCAATCGACAAGTTCACAAAGTGGCCGGAGGTGGAGGCAGTGAGAAAGGTGACAGCACAATCAGCTGTCAAATTCTTCAAGGGGCTAGTCTGCCATTTTGGTGTGCCAAATAGAGTCATCACCGACAACGGCAAGCAGTTCACGAGCCGCGTCTTCATGCAAGACATCCAGACCTCTAAGAAGCAAGGTTTGTTTTTACATCTTGCACACCCACGAAGCAACGGCCAGGCTGAGAGGGTGAATGCTGAAGTATTGCGAGGCCTCCAGACAAGAACTTTTGATAGGCTGCACAAGTGTGGATAACGCTGGATTGATGAATTGCCGGTGGTTCTTTGGTCAATCAGAACGACACCAAATCGAGCCACCGGCCAGACACCTTTTCCCCTCGTTTACCGGGCAGAAGCAGTTCTCCCCACGAAACTCACGTACGGGTCACCCCGAGTGCTCGCTAATGATGAGTTTGAGCAAGAGCAATTGCGCAAGATGACGCAACGCTCCTTGAGGAAGGTCGTCTTCAGGAGGCTGTGAGAGCAGCGCGCTACCAGCAAGCCTTGCGCCGCTACCATAGCCGCAAGTTTCATGCCCGAATCTTTGAGGAAGGCGACCTTGTTCTTCGGTGCATTCAATCGGCCAAGAATTCCAACAAGTTGACGCCAAAGTGGGAAGGCCCTTATCGGTAATCTGAGTCACGGGCCAGCGCGATCCACCGAGACCGAAGATGCTATTCCAGTGAGAAAATCCTGGAACATCAAACATATTCCCAAGTTTTACCCATAAGGCGCAGTTGCCGGGCCCCCCGGAAGACCACCTTTTGTACAAGCCTTGCCGACGAGGCATGTAACCCTTTGTACAAAGCCAGGCGCAGACCCTGAGCATAAATAAATGAAGCGCTAGCGCCCTAAGTTTTAGCATGCATGCTAGGTTGAGTCTCTCCCTCGGTTAGGGTTGATAGTGCTTAGCGGCGACTAACCCCTAGCATAGAGGTCGAGTGTGCATCTCTCTGTCCCTTCCCGTCCTTTTTAGGTTCGTGGGGTGCATGGACATTTCTCCTGAGCTGTTTGGAGGAAAGAGAACAGGCCTGCGCCCCGACCCCGGCAAGCCAAGGTTGCCGGGGGCTGCGGATCCGAAGGTCCGACCACAGCAAGCCAAGACTGCCGGGGGCTGCAACATCAGATACGTTTTTCATTCCCCGCTCCCTACTTCCGTATGAAACTTGAACTTACAAGACTTCGCTCACTCTTATACCATCATGCTCCCTTTTTTCCCATGTCGAAAAAACCTTACTTTGGGCCGGGACTTGGTTGTAGCGCGATGGGAAGGGAACGGGCGAAGGGCCCAATCCTTCTTTGCCCTTACCTCCGCCATGGGCGTGAGTGTAATCGAGCTATAGAGTAGGAGGACGACAAGGACTGTTGCTAGATTACAATGTTTATCTTAAGATAACAAGGACTCATTCCTTGGTGTGGCTCCCGCCCACGCACAAAAGAGACCCGGCAAACACCCTTCTTTTCATTCATACGTTGTTAACAAGTACAATTTGTACGGAATGTATGCCTGAGCGAGGGGATTACAAGGTCTAAATTCTACTAAGGCCCATAGGCTTACAAACTAAAAGAGATAAGGTGCTCGTAATCCCTTTCTTGTCCCTCTCCACAAGAAATGAACGAGATTACGGAAGGACAAAAGGAGTGCCTAGGCGAGGTACGAGCAGTAGAAGACGCCAAGAGAACATATCAGAGATCGTCTGGAAGGAGGCTGGTGATGACGGTGCCGGAGGAAGAGCCGAAAGATGAGGCAGCAGCCCAGCAATACGCGACTAAGGCGTCGAGGCCATCGACTTGACGGCCCGCCACCCGTCTTCTTCGTCTTCCCCGTCCCTCCAACACCGGCCGCCCAAGGCGACGACCCCGAGAAGTTCAAGGAGTTGGCGATGCAGATGATGATGCTGCCGGCGTTACCCAGGAATGGTGTGCCTGATGCCTAGTCGTACCCGTCTTCCTCCCGCCTGCTACCCTCGTCGTCGCTATCGCTGTCCTCCTCGTCACTCTCGCCTGAAGAGGAGCTTTCACCATCGGACGAGATCTCCGCACAGCACCCTATCTTGTGTCTCAAGCGCCCGAAGACCTTGATGGAGAGCAAATCGCTCTCCGCTAGCTTGAAGCAGAGGACGTGCCCATCCGTCAAGCAATGGGCGCGTGCGAAGGTTTTCCAGCCCCGACGAAGGAGCATCACTTGAGGGGCGGGGAACCCTGTGTTCACCCACATGTCGCCATGGCAACACCCCTTCATGTGAAGCCTCAGCCGTGGTGGCTGGTCGATCTCCAGCACCGTCGCAAATGCCCGGGGAAGACGAAGGCGGCGGCGCAGCAGCCCATGCAGCTGCAGGATAAACTCGAGCGCCGAGTCCCCGACGTGACCCCTCGGCGAAGCATGAGGAGTTGGCGGGGAGATGGCGATGGAGACGGAGACGACACCGGCATCTCCCTTCCATGCCCACCTCTACGTCGGCCGCCTCTGCCTCAACCACCTCGCCGATCGCGGCCCCGTCTAGCAGCCCTGCCTCGAGCATGGCCTTCACCCTGGGCATCTAGCTCTTCCTTGACCGATGCAGCTCTCTGGCTAGAGGAGGACCTGGTCGCCTCCGCAGAGGAACGGCCATGGCCACACCCTCTCACCATGATCGTGAGTGAGGATGGAGACGAAGGGGAGACGCAGGGAGAAGCTCTTCCTCCTACCCCTGACTTCCCTTTTTATAGTTGGGAAGGGGAGGCCCAAAGACTAGCTCTACGCCCCTGAAGAACCTGCTCGAATCCGGCTCATTAAGCGAGGCCATCGACCGTCCTCCCCGCCCAATCGAAGGCACGTGAGTAACGGCCCCCGCGCGCCTTCCCATATTCCATGCGTCTGCCACCTACCCCGTGTCGTGCATGCGGTGTACGTGGCGTAAGAAGCAGGCGTAGTGGGAAACGTGGAACGCCGGTTCCAAGGTGAAGAGAGTAAATGAGCGGCGGCTCTACCTTTTCGAGGGAACACACAAGCCGCCTCTTTACTGTTCACCACGGATGATGCAAGCATGCTGCGGTCATTCCACACACGACCCCCATGTCACGCATTCAACACGGATCGTGAAGCGCGACGGGCGAGGGAATTACCGTAGTAAAAATACGCCCCGCCTGCCCGCGCACCGTTCTGGGCCTAGCCCAACAACGCGTTGCGCTTATGTGTGGCCCAGGCCCGGGGGCTCCTGTCGGTGTACAAAAGTAGGGGATCTCCTTTTTACCCCTCTACTTGTGCATGGGCAGTCAGAGCTGCACCTGCGGCCACACTTTGCAAGGCAAAGGGAGGGAACAGAAGCACAAGAATACCAGAGCAGCGCTCCAGCCAAAAGCACAAGACGGGCAGAGAAACGCCAAGACCAGAGGCACAAAGAGCAAGAGGGCGAAGTGGACTCCCCCGGTAAGACCCTTGCCGGGGCGGCCTCCGTGGCCTCAGCAAGAGCCTTTTCGGGGCAGCTTGCCCAACGCTAGCAGAGCGCGCCACCCTTGGGCCCAAGGGTTCCAACACCGTGAACCACATTGGAACCAAGGCTTGAGAGGCACCTCCGTGGTGGCATGCAAATCTTTGTGAAGATCATAAGCACACGAGATCAGATGAGGACCAGAAGACGACGATCCTTGCAAGACCCTCGCCGAGGAAATCCACGAGACCTCCAGCAAGATCCTTGCCGGGGACGACCGCGATGCCACTACAAGACCCTTGCCGGGGCCCAGCAAGGCCCTTGCCAAAGACACCCGCGGGGCCACAGCCAGACCCATGTATGCCAAGACTCCACCGCCGTTCCCATACAGCTGCCAGCCCAACCAGCTGGGCAGGCACATGCTTGGCAACGTGCGGCTTCCAGGCCAACTCAGCAAGCGCCTGCGTGTGGCATGCAGATCTTCGTGAAGACCCTACAACCACGCCATCTCGGCAGCCTGCCAGCCTACGTGGCATTGCATGCCTCATTGGCCTGGATGCCTGTCGGAGCGAGGCAGAGCGGCGACGAACGAGACGGGCCTCGTTGTCGTCCCTAATAAAGCAACGGGACACCTAAGGGGCACATTTAATGCGCCTTGTCCCGTAATGACAGGCGATAAGCTTGTACACTGTATACCTTTCCACCTCCTGTGTGCCACTGTGGCAACCCCTTTTGTCTATAAAAGGAGGCACGAGGCATACTGGAGAAGGATTCGGATCGTTTGGACTATGCACGCCCCGTAGCTAATTCAAGAGCTCAAGAACACTCAAATATACATCAAAGAAGGACTAGGGTATTACGCATCTTCGCGGCCCGAACCTGGGTAAATGATCCGTGTGCTGACTACCAAACCTGCTCTTTGCACAACCCCGCGCTCGCCAACCATAGAAGAGATCCAAGTGATTCCATAGGTGTCATTTCCACCGACTGTCAATCGTAGTCCTTTCAATAAGTAAGAGTGTCTAACCCAACAAGGAGGAGAAGGAAATGACAAGTGGTTTTCAGCAAGGTAATTTCTACAAGCACTGAAATTGTCGATAATAGGTAGGTTGGTAGCAAGATAATTTGTAACAAGCAAGTAGTAGTAACGGTAAACAAAGTGCAGCAAGGTAGCTGTCGGTGTCAAAACCAGCGGATCTCGGGTAGGGGCTCCCGAACTGTGCGTCTAAGGCGGATGGTAACAGGAGGCGAGGGACACAATGTTTACCCAGGTTCGGGCCCTCTCTATGGAGGTAAAACCCTACTTCCTGCTTGATTGATCTTGATGAATATGAGTATTACAAGAGTTGATCTACCATGAGATCGTAGATGCTAAACCCTAGAAGCTAGCCTATGGTATGATTGTTGTTGTCCTACGGACTAAACCCTTCGGTTTATATAGACACCGGAGGGGCTAGGGTTACAGTCGGTTACAACGAAGGAGATCTACATATCCGTGATCGCCAAGCTTGCCTTCCACGCCAAGAGAGTCCCATCCAGACCTAAGCGAAGTCTTCAATCTTTTATCTTCATAGTCAATAGTCCGGCCAAAGGATATAGTCCGGCAGTCCGGATACCCCTAATCCGGGACTCCTCGGTAGTCCCACGAACCAGGCTTCAATGGCGATGAGTCCGTGGCAGATTGTTTTCGACATTGCAAGGCGGGTTCCTCCTCCGAATACTCCATAGAAGATCTTGAACACAAGGATAGTGTCCGGCTCTGCAAAACAAGTTCCACATACCATCGTAGAGAGAATAATATTTCCACAAATCTAATCAGCTGACGTATTACAGCATGACAACACGCCATGGCCCGGTCATTATTCGAACCATTTTTCGCAACCAGCCACCGCACATATCGCGAGGCAGTTTCCTAGGCACGTATTGTCGAAGCAGATACCGTGTCCCCTTATCACGGGATTCTCATCAATACGGACGTGGGTAACCCAACCGCACCATCAATTACGGCGCTTGGGGATCAAGCGAGTTTTACTAGGCAAGTGGGGATGCATAGTTTTGTCCGCCTTTATAAAGGGATAAGGACCTCACCTCTTTCACCCACGCCTTCTTCTCTCTCACATATCCATTCTTGCACACTCGAGCTCCAACGCCCAAGCTTGCACCTTTTCTCCTCAAACCACTTCAATCATGTCCCTAGCGGGGGGCAAGTGGATGAAATCCTCCGTCATGGAGGAGGACATCAAGAAGCTGCAGGGAGCTGGATACTTGGCCGTGGATATCGCGCCGCTGCCTGCAGCAGGCGGATCGTCCCTACCCTGGAACCTTACGAGAGGGTAGTCTTCCTCACCCACTTCGTCCGTGGACTGGGATTTCCTCTCCACCCATTCGTCTGCGGCCTCATGTTCTACTATGAGCTGGACTTCCATGACCTGGCCCCGAACTTCATCCTCAACATCTCGGCGTTTATCTTCGTGTGCGAGGCCTTCCTCTGCATCCAGCCCAACTTCGGCCTGTGGCTGAAGACCTTCAATGTCAAGCCGAAGGTTGTAGGCGGCCATCAAGTGGAATGTGGCGGCGCCATGGTGGGCAAAATGCCCAATGTCACATGGCTCGAGGGCTCCTATGTGGAGACCATAAAGGGGTGGCAATCAGGGTGGTTCTACATCACCGAGCCGCATGACACCAAGCGGGTGGCGGCCCCGAGTTCGATCCGGAATCCCCACAGCTCACCTCACGGAAAAGAAGGGCCTGTCTGGGTTAACCCGTAGAGCTGACGGACTCTAGACCTACATCAGGAACATGATGAGCAAGAAAATCAAGCTTGTCAACGTGGTCCAGGTCATGCTCTTCCCCCGGATCCTCCCGTGTCAACAACGGATATTCAATATGTGGGAGTTCGACCTGGCCGAGCACCAGACGCTGCAGGAGCTTTTCGGCACGACGCATAAGGACGTCTGGAAGGTGATGTTTAAAGGCGCTGAGGTACCTCCTCCCCTTACCGAGGACCGCAGACTCAGTGCAAAGCGCCACGCCAATCCGGTAGGTTTTTACACATCATAAGATGTTTAGTTTCCTCAGTTTGATCATATGCAGGGTCTAAGCCCTCATGCCTTTGACACGACTGGGTGGAGACGCCGAGCGGATTAACTCCCCCGCCCCCCTGCCCGAAGATCCAGCAGACGTTCTCCTAATGGAATCTTGACTTGACACCTTCTGAGTGCCCGCCAAGACAGCCAAGAAGAAGGCCACGAGGACCCGAGCGGGGTCTTGGCGCAAGGTGTGTTGGACTCATCATCCAAACACTCGGCGCACCCTCCCACGATGACGAGGAGGAAGAGAAAGTTCTCCCCAGGGAGACAAGAAAAGGAAGGCCGCTCAACCGGGAGGCGAAGGGTCAAAGGAAGGACCCTCCTTCGGACTGCTCCACGACCGCCGCCCACAATGACGGCGAGTGGTTGCCCGAAGACAAGCCTGGCGAAGTCGTAAATATCCGGATACCATAATAATTCTTGATATATTTTATTGCACTGCTTCTCATCACGCCGAACATGATTATGCAGCCCGTCCCGAGCCCATATCGACGTATCCTCGCCGGATGGTTCTTTAGACCCGTCGGATATGAATAGTGATTCACTTTCGACGGCCTCCACCCCTCGCCCTACGGACAACGCCGAGGTATTGTCTCCAAAGGCACCGAGCCAGGGGGAGGTAGTCCTGGGGGCGCCTCAAGGCGACACTCCGGACCCTGGGTGCAAAGGGAGCAAGACTCCCATGGGCTCCAAGTTCAGCCTCCAATCGAACACCGCGCCGGAACCTCTAGTGGTTCCGGATTCTGTCAGGCGACCCTCTGTGAAGAGGGGCAAGCCACCCGTGCCGGTGACCTCTGTCCATCCAGAGGCACCGGACAACTTGCTGGAAGCGCTCCAAGGCGCTTCCATCAACGAAGAGCACCGCACTATCATGAGTGAGATGATGGAGAAAGTTCAGTCCACCAAAAGTGGACTAACTGAAGCTTGCGCCAGCCTCCTAACAGGCTTTGAGGTAAGTCATTAAATTATACAGAAATATCACCGCACAGACAGTAGCCCCTGATGCTCTGTTTGGTGATCGCGAAGAAAAGCCGAATAGAGGATCGAATAATAATCACAGGAGTCTAATTATAGTATGTCTATGTGAATCTGCAGGCTTCCTGGCGGCATTGCCGCTTTCTGGCAGGACTGAGGCGATCCAAGGAAGAGCTCGGCCTTTCCAAGAGGCAGCTCGAGGAGAACAAAGGTAAGCAATACCTTGTCAATATGAAAAAAAGAAAGATTTGGTTGCAGAATAATAGGATCATCATGAATTTTGCCAGGGGCCACGACCGAAGTGGTGACCCTCAAGAAGGCGCTATCCGAGGCCGAAAACAAATCGGCCGAGGAGTGCACTGAGCGAGAAAGACACGAAGCCCGGGTAGGTGAGGTGCAGCAAGAGCTCCAGGTGCTCATCAAGAAGCATGAGTCGCTGGAGCTTGACTCGAGGACGCAAGAGTCCGAGCTTGCCCAAGCCCTCGAAAGTGCAAAAAATGCCAAGGCCGAAGCCCATAAGGCCCTCTAGGAAGTTGAGGCGGTGAAGAAGATAGCGGCGGGTAAGGCATTCATTATGCAAAGTAGGTGTGCGAAAGAAAATTTCCTTTTACTTACCCGAGTTCGGAGCTCTCCAGGAACGTTCGCAGATCTGCCTTGTGATGTGTCCGACGCATGCGGAGTTCTATCGGGCCGAGGAGGAAGCTCGACGGAGAAGTTGTTACGGTCTCGATATCGGGACTGAACACCCGATGCCCGTGGCGACCAGTGAAGGAACTGGTTGAGCTCCACAAGGCGGCGAACAGGCCATGAGGGTCTTATAGTCCGGATGTGGCTGGCGGCTCCCTTCCCAACAGCTACTTGACTGGTGAGGCGGCTCGTAGATGCCTGCCCACGGTGGAAGTCATCAAGCGGTCCGTCTGCATTGAAGGTGCCGCGAGGGCTCTTGCCGTGCAAAGGTGCTTCTGGCGAAGATGGACGCCAAAAGCTGGTGAAGGAGGGGCGCCGAGGCAAGGAGCATCGCCACCCCGAAATGTATTATGAAAGTGTCCTGAAGGGTGCCCGTCTCGTGGCGGATGAATGTACCAAAGATGTAATCTTTGAATGAACTTGCTCATGTGATCCTTGTGTTCATTAAAACTACATCATGTTCATTATGCAACGCTTTTGTATTTAAAATATTACCTTCTGTGCGGACGTTTATAAATTCTGAGAGTTGCTAGTCGTCGGCTTTTGCCCCCATGCAACTAGTGCTGGGGTGTTCGGGATGAATCTGAGCACTCTTTTTCCCATTCTTGGGTCCTTCGATGGAGGTGTTCAGCGTAACGAACCAGGCAATCAGACTATAATGCTTTATTGCTCTCACTTAGCAATAGAAGTCTACAATTTTAAATTTTGGTGAAGCCCCTAGTCTTCGGAAAGCCGAATTTGGGGCGCTATACACGCCTAAGCCGGACAAGGCCGGCTCCTCGCCCGAAGCGGAAAAAGTCTTTAGGGACTTGAGACCTCTCGAACAGCGACTAGCTCTCGCTCATCATGATAGTCAGTTTTAGCTTTCTCTACTGAGGTGCTCGGCCGGAAGAACCGGGGCACAATCGCAGTAGTTCTCCCAGTGCTACCTTAGCTGATATAGCGGAGCGTAAGGTACCAAAACATGGGAGCCATGCAAACCCAACTCTTGACCCAAGACATGATTCGGAGCTGATGCATATAATGCTATAAGTTCGGGGTGCCGCACTCGGAAGTGTCCGGACTTCTCACGCCGAATTATGGGGTATACAGAAGCCCCTGGCGTATTTTCCATACCACAGTGTACGGGTGCTGATTGTCATAGATAAGCATATATATGAAAGAATATAGAATGCAATAATAGACTAGTACTATGCATTGTTTATTTAAGAGATGCGTTAAAGCATAATGATACAAATGGTGCGGTAAGCAAACAATAGGACTATTTGACATGTCCCATCCAAGGGCAAGATGCGGACTGGTATCTTAAAATAGGTATTTAGCTTGTTATCAGAGACCACCTGGGGATTCCGTTTGTACGGCGTAGCCTCCTGCCTCCTTGGGTGTTGTATCATGTGTCCGGCTACCGTATTACCGGACAAGGCTTCCAGAGAGTAGAGTCCTGAAAGAGAGAGAGTGTGATGAACGTAGTAAGCTCCTAGTGCGGTTAAACCGCATTGTGGGACGTGCCGTGATCGTGCCCCCGCCTACACCCATGGTATTTTCAATGCGTAATTATGCACACGTGGGACGGACTTTGCCGTTTGTACTAAGACTAGGGCGGGGGCCGAATTGCTAGGCGAGCTCTGAGCATGCCAGGCGATCCTGTTGCAGGTTATTCCGGACGCGCTTGACGGTGTCCGGGGGCTTGATCGCCGAACTGGTGGATTGCCTCAAAAGGCTGCTTTGGGCTTCTGCTGCGAGGGCCGCAGTGTGCTCCTCCGTATGGAGCGAGCGTTCTGTGTTTCCATTGACTGTGATGACCCCTCTAGGTCCTGGCATCTTGAGCTTGAGGTGTGCGTAATGCGGTACCGCATTGAATCTTGCAAATGCGGTGCGCCCGAGCAGTGTGTGATAGCCGCTGCAGAATGGGACGATATCAAAGATTAACTCCTCGCTTCAGAAGTTGTCCGGAGATCCGAAGACCACTTCCAGTGTGATTGAGCCCGTACAATGGGCCTCTACACCTGGGATGATGCCTTTAAAGGTCGTTTTGGTGGGTTTGATCCTCGAGGGGTCTATACCCATTTTGCGCACTGTATCCTGGTAAAGCAGGTTCAGGCTGCTGCCACCGTCTATAAGGACTCGAGTGAGGTGATATCCGTCGATGATTGGGTCAAGGACCAATGCGGCGGATCCGCCATGACGGATACTCGTGGGGTGGTCCCTATGATCAAATGTGATCGGACAAGAGGACCATGGGTTGAACTTTGGGGCGACGGGCTCCATCGCGTATACGTCCCTTAGTGCACGCTTCCGTTCCCTTTTGGGGATGTGGGTTGCGTATATCATGTTTACTGTCCTCACTTGTGGGGGGAACCTCTTCTATCCTCCTGTGTTCGGCGGCCGGGGCTCCTCCTCGTCATCGTTGTGAAGCCCCTTGTCCTTGTCTTCGGCATTTATCTTGCCGACCTACTTGAACACCCAGCATTCTCTGTTGGTGTGATTGCACAGCTTATCGTGGTGCCGTGTATTTGACACGAGCGATCGAGTACGCGGTCCAAACTGGACGGGCCCGGAGTACTTCTTTTGAATGGCTTTTTCTGCTGACCGGATTTAGAGCCTCTGAATCTGGCATTGACTGTCGTGCTCTCGGCGTTATCACCGTTGCTGCGGCGCTTGTGTTTTCTACGACATGACCTGTCGTTGCTGTCCTTGGTATCCGAAGTGCCAAGGTTCCTTGATATGTTATTGCTACGAGCCAGCCAGCTATCCTCTCCCGCGCAAAAGCGGGTCATGAGTGTCGTGAGGGCTGCCATTGATTTTAGCTTTTCCTGACCGAGGTGCCGGGCGAGCCACTCGTCACGGATGTTGTGCTTGAATGCCGCTAGGGCTTCTGCATCCGGACAATCGACAATTTGGTTTTTATTTGTTAGGAACCATGTCCAGAATTGCCTGGCCGATTCCCCTGGCTGCTGAATTATGTGGCTCAGGTCATCGGCGTCTGGTGGTCGCACATAAGTGCCCTGGAAATTGTCGAGAAACGCGTCTTCCAGATCCTCCCAACAGCCGACGGAGTCAGCTGGCAGGCTATTCAGCCAATGTCGAGCTGGTCCTTTGAGTTTTAATGGGAGGTACTTGATGGCATGTAGATCATCACAGCGGGCCATGTGGATGTGGAGGAGGAAGTCCTCGATCCATACCGCGGGATTTGTTGTACCATCATATGATTCAATGTTTATAGGTTTGAAACCTTCTGGGAATTCATGCTCCATTACTTCATTGGTGAAGCATAGGGGGTGTGCCGCGCCTCTGTGCTGGGCTATGTCGCGACGCAGCTCGTATGAGTCCTGCCTGCTGTATTCGGCCCGTCCAGAATTGCTTTTACTGTATCCGGCGAGGCGGTCTCCGTCCCTTGTAGGGGCACGGCCCCGTGATCCATAGATCAATCTACCATGTCTTGCCCTGTCTTCCAATACGTCTCGCAGGTATCGCGTGTTTCCCGTTGCCTTGGTATGTTTGTTTGAATGGCAGCGGGGTGCAGGCTGATTTTCAGGCCGTACTGCCTCTCTATCTCGGCCACGGGGTGGCCGATCAGCCGCATCGAACGCGGGGTGACCTCTGGAAAGGTGTTCGAGTTCGTACTCCTTAGCCGCAAGGACTTCAGTCCATCTATCTGCTAGCAGATCCTGATCAGCTCGAAGTTGTTGCTGCTTTTTCTTCAGCCTGTTTGCTGTGGCAATAAGCCGGCGCTTGAAGCGCTCCTGCTCGACGGGATCCTCAGGCACGATGAATTCTTCGTCGTCGAGGCTCACTTCGTCTTCGGAGGGAGGCATATAATTGTCGTCCTCCGTTTCTCCCTCTACCGCTCTCTTAGGAGGGCTAGCTTATTCATCCTCCGGCTCTTGATCGTTCTGGAGGGGATTGTCATCATCTTCGGCACTGTCCGTAGTGTTGTTATCTCTTGTGCCGGTATCACCGTTTTTGCTGTGGCGAGACTTAGAGCGGCGCCGCTGACGTCGATGCTGGGGTTGCTTCTTGGAGGGTCATCCTCCGCTGTCTTGTCGCTATTGCCTTATTTGGGTGTGTCCACCATGTATATATCATATGATGAGGTGGCGGTCCAGTGCCCTGTGGGCAGTGGCTCCTGTTCGCCTCCGGCATCGGTGTCCATACCATCGATTTCTTCGGAGTCGAAGTCGAGAATGTCGGTTAAATCATCGACAGTGGCTACTAAGTGGGTGGTGGGTGGGGATTGAATTTCTTCGTCGTCCGCATCCCACTCTAGCCGGACATAGTTCGGCCAAGGTTCTCCGGACAGGGAGAGAGATTTCAATGAGTTCAGTATGTCGCCGCAGGGCGAGTGCTGAAAGATATTTGCGGAGGTGAACTCCATGATCGGTGCCCAATCTGATTCGATAGGTATGGGCGCGGGTGGTACGGAGTCCGTGGCCGAGGACAAGTCCAGCAGTTCGGCGACACGGCTCTCGTGAGGGGTAAGGTCAGTATTCGGCTCTATCGCCACTGAGGGTGCGGCCTCCATGGTGGAGTCTATCATCCCGTCCTTGGATGGAGCGATCTGCTTCGGACTAGAGGCCGGAGTAGTTGCTGGCGTGATCTCCCGAACACTGTCCGACGGCAGAGCTATATCGTGCTCGTCGTGATCGTGCGGCACACCTGGCATGGGCCCGATCCCATCGAAGATCAAGTCTCCGCGGACATCGGCGGTGTAATTCAAGTTTCCAAACCTGACCTGATGGCCAGGGGGTAGCTTTCGATCTGCTCTAGATGGCCAAACGAGTTGGCCCGCAGTGTGAAGCCACCGAACATGAAGATCTGTCCGGGGAGGAAAACCTCACCCTGGACCGCATCGTTGTCGATGATCGAAGGGGCCATCGAACCTTGCAGCGACGACACGGTTGAACTCCTAATGAAAGCACCAATGTCAGTGTCAAAACCGGCGGATCTCGGGTAGGGGGTCCCGAACTGTGCGTCTAAGGCGGATGGTAACAGGAGGCGAGGGACACAATGTTTACCCAGGTTCGGGCCCTCTCTATGGAGGTAATACCCTACTTCCTGCTTGATTGATCTTGATGAATATGAGTATTACAAGAGTTGATCTACCACGAGATCGTAGAGGCTAAACCCTAGAAGCTAGCCTATGGTGTGATTGTTGTTGTCCTACGGACTAAACCCTCCGATTTATATAGACACCGGAGGGGGCTAGGGTTACACAGAGTCGGTTACAATAGAAGGAGACCTACATATCCGTATCGCGAAGCTTGCCTTCCACGCCAAGAGAGTCCCATCCGGACACGAGACGAAGTCTTCAATCTTTTATCTTCATAGTCCAACAGTCCGGCGAAAGGATATAGTACGGCAGTCCGGATACCCCCTAATCCAGGACTCCCTCAGTAGCCCAATCCTTTTGTGACAAAGGACAGGCCAAAACGGTCTCATATAATAAGCAAAGCATTCTTGAGGGCACACAGGAATTTCATCTAGTCACTTTCATCATGTAGGTTTGATTCGCGTTCGCTACTTTGATAATTTGATATGTGGGTGGACCGGTGCTTGGGTGTTGTTCTTACTTGAACAAGCCTCCCACTTATGATTAGCCCCCTCGGAAGCATCTGCAACTACAAGAAAAAGTATTAAGATAAAATCTAACCATAGCATTAAACATATGGATCCAAATCAGTCCCTTACGAAGTAGCACATAAACTAGGGTTTAAGCTTCTGTCACTCTAGCAACCCATCATCTAATAACTACTCCAAAATGTATTTCCTTAGGCCCAAAGATGGTGAAGTTACATTTATTCGATGTTCACATGACACAACTAAGGGAATCTCAACATTCATATCATCAAAATATCGAACACATATCAAGTTCACATGATTATTTGCAACATCACTTCTGTTGTGACCTCAAGAACATAACTAACTACTCACAAATGATATTCATGCTCAAGATCAGACGGGTATTAAATAGCATAATGGATCTGAACATATAATATTCCACCAAATAAACCATATAATAATCAACTACAAGATGTAATCAACACTACTAGTCACCCACAAGTACCAATCTGAAGTTCTAGTACAAAGATTGAACACAAGAGATGAACTAGGGTTTGAGAGGAGATGGTGCTGTTGAAGATGTTGATGAAGATTGGCCTCCCAAAGATGAGACTGTTTTTGGTGATGACGATGGCTTCGATTTCCCCCTCCAGGAGGGAAGTTCCCCGGCGGAATCGCTCCGCCGGAGGGCAAAAGTGCTCCTGCCCAAGTTCCGCCTAGAGACAGCGGCGCACCTTCCCGAAAGTCCTCTCCTTATATTTTTTCTAGGTCAAAAGACCTTACATACCAGAAGATGGGCACCGGAGGTGGGCTGGTCTGGCCACAACCCACCAGGGCGCTCTTGGTGGGCCTGGCGCGCCCTGGTGTCTTGTGGTCACCAGGTAGCCCCCCTCCGATAGTTATTTGCTCCAGTATTTTTTATATATTCCAAAATAATTCTCCGTAAATTTTCAGCTCATTTGGAGATGTGCAGAATAGGTATCTCTGACATAGCTTTTTAGGTCCAGAACTCCAGCTACTCGTATTCCCCCTCTTTGTGTAAAGCTTGCATATTATGAGAGAAAAGGCAATAGAATTACTCCATAAAGCATTATTATGCATAAAAACATTATGAATAATAGTAAGAAAACATGATGCAAAATGGACGTATCAACTCCCCCAAGCTTAGACCTCGCTTGTCCTCAAGCGAAAGACGATATCGAAAATCATTTCCACATGTTTAGAGAGAGAAAGAGAGAGAGAGAGAGAGAGAGAGAGAGGTGTAGATAAAAACAAAATACGTACATGGTAGCATCATGCTTATTATTATAACAACAACAAACTTTATCATATAACTTTTCATGAACAAGTAACAATTCATCATGACATCGAAGTAAAAAGCATAAGCTCTATTGAAAACCAACAAACTATGTTCCAAGTCAACTTTGCAACTACAATTCATCATATTTCCAACAAACCATCATTTAATCTTCTATGATTGCTAACACTCACCGCGTACACATGAGCAAAAAGTTTCAACCGAACACATAGAAAGATAGGGGCTTATAATTTCGCCTCCCAACTTATTCACCTCAAGGGTGATGTCAACAATAATAACTCATGCTCACTCATATCCAACTTGGCATATGTGCCTAGATCTTTCCCCACCACACGGTGCTTGCAAAAGAGAAAATAAAAAGGAATAGAGAAGAATACTTTGACTCTTGCATGAAAAGTAATTTCATAAAGTAAAAGATAGGCCCTTCATAGAGGGAAGCAAATGTTGTCATGTGCTTTTTAGTTTGTATGCACAGTCTCTTAATTGAAAAGAACGTCACGTCATATTGCCCCTTATGATTGCAACCTTTATTATGCAGTCCGTCGCTTTTATTACTTTGCCATCATAAGTTCATACAATGCTTAATTTCTCTTACATTAAATGATCAAAAACATTTAGAAGCAATTTTTATTGCCTTTTTGCACCGATGACAACTTACTTGAAGGATCTTACTCAATCCATAGGTAGGTATGGTGGACTCTCAAATCATGAGTTTGGGTTTAAGGTTTTTGGATGCACAAGTAGTATCTCTACTTAATGCGGAATTTTGGCTAGCAAAGATATTGAGCAAGCACCATGTGTTGAAGGATCTATGACAATATAAATTCTATGTGAATATGAACAAACATAAACTATTATGTTGTCTTCCTTGTCCAACATCAACGGTTTTGGTTAATGGGGGCTCACAGTCATAAAAGATGTCCAAGATAGTGTATTCGCATGTGAATCTTCTCTTCCCTTATTAATTCTTTCATGAATTGCATCATTGACCATTGCTATGTTTGTCAACTTTCAACAAATTTGACCACTTGTACTTTTCCTTATGTGATGTCATTACTTACCATAAGATTAGCATATGATCTTTTTCATTATTTTCTTTTATTTTGATTGAAAAAAATAAAGAAGCAAAAACTCAAACTAAACTTTGTTATATAACTCTCACTCGATTACATAGATTGATAGATCACGAAACTAGCACTCAAAATAGATCATACTAAACTTTTATTCAACTAAATCATGAAATAAGTAAGTAACGAATTAAAAATAGGTAAATGTAATAAAAGTTACACTACAAAAAAATACACTTCCGTGATGATACGTGTTTGTCACAGTAGGTCGCGTTTTTTGTCATGCATGTACATCCATGATGATTTTATGACAGAATCAAGATAGTCATACATGTGCTGTCGTAGAAGTGTTCCATGACATTACCAAAATTATCATCATGGAAGTATCCACTTCCATGACAATAAATCACGCGTCACAGAAGTGCTTTCGTCAAGGGTGACCGACACGTGGCATCCACCGTAACGGAACGCTGTTAAGCTATCGGGTCCGGTTTTGGATCCGATAACCGTTAATAGCCCGGACCAATGGGGATTTTCCACGTGTAAAATCATCATTGGCCGCAGGAAACACGTGTTGCCTCACCGTTGGGACAGATGTCGTCCACTCATTGGACAGGAGGCGCCTATGATAGGTCGACACGTGGCACGGCCCAACAGTGGCCCATTCCGGTGAAAAAGGCCAGCCCAGTAAAAATTAGCAGGCCGGCCCATATAAGGCCTACTTGTGTCAGGTCCATTTAAGCCCACGGCCCATAGGAGATGTGCCAATTCGGCCCGTCAACGGCCCGTTAAAGATTTGACACCATTGCAGCCCATCGTCGATTCGAGCACATTAACACCCGCTATATAATTGGACTCAATATCGGCCCGATGAGATTTCGCTCGTTAACGGCCCATTTAATGGATGGGCCAATTTTCAGGATGTACATCTTTCGGCCTTTTAGCGACCCATTTAAATGTTGGGCTAATTTCCGGCCCGATGTGTCTTTCAGCCTATTGACGCCCATAAATCGATGGGCCATTTGTAGTCGGACTCGAGTTTCCGCCTTTTAGCGGCCCATTTAAGTATTGGGCCAATTTACGCCCGGTGTCACTTTCACTGTTGTTGGCCCATAAATCAGTTGGGCCATTTGTAGTCGGACCTGAGTTTTGGCCTTTTAGCGACCCATTTAAGTGTTGGGCCAATTCCCGGCCCTGTGTGCCTTTCAGCCTGTTAACGGACCATAAATGAGTTGGGCCATTTGTAGTTGGACCTTAGTTTTGGCCTTTTAACGGCCCATGCCCTTCATGGTCCAATACCAGCCCGGTTTCTCTTTCGCCTGCTAAAGGCCCACAACACAGTTGGGCCATTTACAATACGACCTGACTTTCGGCCTCTTAGCGTCCCATGCTCTTCATGATCCAATACAAGCCTGTTGTCTCTTTCGGACTGCTAAAGGCCTACCGTATAGTTGGGCCATATGTAGCCCAAACTTAGTAACGGCCTGTTTACGGCCCGTGAAATAAATTGGTGCCACCTGTTGGCCGCTTCGATGTCGGCCTGTCAACAACCCGGGAGGTAAGAGGGCCGACTATTAACTTTCGGCCTAGTAACGGCCCATTAACTTAATGGGCCCACTAAAGTTCGTACATGTCTTTAGGCCAAATTAGATAATTTGAGCCCATTACGACGAGCAATTATGCACAGGACCAAAACCGATCAAGCAAAGGTACGGCATACGAGGAATAACATTGCACATCCAGCATATATTACAGAAATTACATCCTTGGGCAATCAAAGATTGATGCGGTGCAAATAAATGAGCGAGAACCTAACCATCTACAACGTCACAATCTGCAACCTCAAAGATGATGGCGCCCATAAGCATGTGGGCAAGTTCTTGCTGCTTTGCTACTTGTCTCTCGAAAACATTGATCAATTGTTGTGTCGCACGACTCTGCACCTCTGATTCATCCACCATTTCCATCATTGCTTCAGCCATTAATTGGTTCACAAACATACATTTATTCCGTTGCATTCGAGACAGAGGATACTGAACAGATTCAGATGGCAATTTTGGCAGGCTTGTATTATTGATAGTGGAGAGTGTCTCGACCACTGCATCATAACATAAATTAGGACGCGAACCAAACAGATTAATCATGAGTTATTGCCATATTACCTGATCTAGATTTACTGGAAAGAAACAATGGGGTTGCCTTGCTGTTTTCAGAGTTTGTCTTCTTATCTTCAGCAGCCTGCACAAAATTAACACACTAGCATTGCTATCATTGGCCAAGTCAGATAAAAGGAAAGCAACATTGACACAACGAACATTTGGCCAACTAGCCTACACCAAATTAACACAATATGGCACAACTATCATCAGCTAGGTAAGGTAGTATGAAAGCAACATTGACACAATGAATGAATGGGCAACCAGAGAAGCACTACAATTCAGTAATGTGCGTGATATGAGATAGTACATTCATGCATCTCAGTATGCAAAACTACCAAGAAGTTTTCCTTACAAAAATCAACATTGGCGCCTTTAACATTTTGCTACAACTAATTTTAGATCAGATAAAGGTTAGATTCACGCCGATTAACAAAATACATGTTGATGTAAAATATAGTGATATACAAGCAGTACTTACATCAGCATTGGAGCACGAGAGAATTCCGCAAGATATTTTCCTCGAATACGATCCCAATGGAGGAAGTCTTCTATCGTTTAACCTTATTTTCTAAAGAGAGATGGGTAAGAAACATGTAGAAAATATGATCGAATGCTATAAAATTTCATGATGCAAGGATACGCACACGCTTCTTAGAATGGAGTTGACATTCTTTTCTTTGGATCGAGCGGACTAGTTCTTTGGCCTTGGAATCTGCTTATTATCGTGGGAGTTGGGTTTCTCTGTCTTTGGAGCAGTATCTATGAAAAATGGAGTTGGTTTATTATCTCTGGCGTTTGGATCTTTTGCAAAGACCTGGTTTGTAACCCTTGATTCTAACATAGCCGTCTTCCCTTGCATGCCTTATATAGAAGAATGGTGATTCAGTTATAAAATATGCTACAGCAGAGATGGAATAGGTCTTGAAGAATAGAAAGGCATGACATATTGACATGTATTCCTCCATTCGAAATAAATGGATGGGTCTAGGCGTATTTCAGTTCTAGATACATCCAGTTTTATCCATTTCTGCGACATTTAATCCGGACGGAGGGAGTATGATGTAAGAGCTAGGGATCTGACAGACAACACAATAAAAAAAACACTGAAAAACCCATCGCAGAACCAAAGTATTCAAACCCACCGATATGAGATAGTACACTCATGCAGCTCAGATGCAAAACTACCGAGCAGTTTTCCTTACAAAAATCAACATTGTGGCCTTTAATCATACATTTTGCTACAACTAAATTTAGATCAGATAAAGGTTGGATTCACGCCGATTAACAAAATACATGCTGATGTAAAAATATAGTGATATACAACGGTACTTACATCTACATTGGAGCATAGAGAATTCCTGCAAGAATCTTTCCTCATAAGCGATACCATTGCAGAAATTCTTCTATCTATTAAGCTTATTTTCTAAAAGAGAGATGGGTAAGAAACATGTAGAAAATATGATCAGCATGCTATAAAATTTCATGATGCAAGGATACGCACACACTTCTTAGAATTGAGTTGACATATTTTTGCTGGATCGAGCGGACTAGTTCTTTGGCCTTTGGAATCGCTTATTATCGATGAGGAGTTGGGTTTCTCTGTCTTTGAGCAATATCTATAAAACTGGAGTTGGTTTATTATCTCCTAGCGTTTGGATCTTTTGCAAAGGCCTTGTTTTTAACCCTTCAGATTCTAACATAGTCGTCTTCCCCTTGCATGCCTTGTATAGAAGAATGGTGCTTTAATTATAAAACATGCGACAACAGAGAGATGGAATAGGTACTGAAGAATAGAAAGGCATGACATATTGACATGTATTCCCTCCATGCTAAAAAATGGATGGGTCTAGGCGTATTTCAGTTCTAGATACATCCTTTTTTATCCTTTTCGGCAACATGTAATACGGACGGAGGGAGTATAGTGTAAGAGCTAGGGATACGACAGGACAACACAGCAAAAAAAACACTAGTTGAATGTAAAACTATATGCTAGCGGAATAAGTATAGAAATAACTAAGGCAACATACACGTGTATGATTGGGAAAATAAGATGGCATTGCAACAGAGCACTAGAACAGCACTTCAATGTAAAAAAACATGGGATGGCAGACAGATGAAGTACATACTGATGAATAACAATGCATAAGATATTCGAAGCATGATGTCCAAATTAAGCAGATGGCATTGCGATAGAGTAGAATGACGATGCTTGAATTTGAAAACATGTTATCATGAATGGAATAGGTCTTGAAAAGCAGGAAGGCATGACATATTTACATGCATGATCAGCATGCTAAGCACATGGCATTGCAACAGAGTAGATACACTCTAGGACATTATATGCATGTTGTACCCATATCATAGGCCAAGTTAGAGCAAGGACCTTGTGGGGTGAAGAGGATTCATCATCTTTCTGCAGGTCTTCTGAAGAACTGCCTTTACATGTTCCATCATATTGGGTATCATTGACATCAAGTTTATTGGCCTTTACATTGCTCCGTGAGGTTCTTGTGGATATATCGGTGTGTGCAACTATATCGACATGCATGGAAGACAACTAGTAGTTAGATTTATGTAATGAGTGCACTGAGGAGCGACATAAATAGTAGGACTGGGGTTAACTAGCAGCAACAGGTCTCATAAACTAAAGGGAGAACACATATGAAAGCTACAGAATATGTATCATTTGTACTCGAGATTAACTAGATGGCACACAAAAGTATTAAAGAACAACATAGGTAATACTAGAAGTGTTATAATACTATAATCACCAGCCTGTGGGATAGCATTGGCTGATGGATGATAACTATGGAACAGCATTACCTAAAGGACAAGTATCTTAGCTGAACTATGGAACAACATGAACTCCTGAACAAGACCCGTAAGAGATCAGCATGAATATACAGTGAAATGTGATGATCTATTTTCCATGCTTAGATGAATAACTAAGCCGTAAATGTTGCACACAAGTAAGATGAGGGTACAACCTATCTGACTGCCATCCATAGGAGTGAGCATCATGTGCTGACTTGTTGATGGCCCTGCAGTTGTTGTGGCTGTCCATGTCAGGCACACGCATTTGATGTTGGGAACTGTTGAGTGGGGACTATAGCTTCCTTCTGGTGTATGCTTCCCTTGTTGGAGCAGCTGCGGTGAGTCCGAAGACGGTGTGTCTGAAGATGCAGATAAGCATAATGTTAAGAACGACATATCTCTTTGATCTGAAGAAATACACCAAGAGATCAACAGCAAGGTACGAGAGTGGTCACACGTCTGTTGACTGAAGACTAAATTGCGGTCACACAATTTTATTTTATTTTGGTACTGTCCGATCTACGCCGGATGGCTTGATGGCCGTCTTGTGCCTCTCGGCTGACACTGTTCGGAATCTTCCCCGAAGAGCCAGCGACCAGCGGCAGAGCAGCCTGCCTCCGCCATTCGTGGCCCCGGCCAAAACCCCGCTCCCCGCCCCACCGCACTGCCGTGGTTGCGCCGCCCCCGGGCCAATCCACAAAGACTCCCCGTCATCCAGATCCGGCGGCGGTACCTTCAACCCACGCAACTCTAAAGATAGCCATCTAAGCGCTGCTTCATGGCGAACTTGCGACCTCGCACCCTTACGTTAGACACCAGCCAACCGGCAGCCGAGGAGCTCCGCCGCCTCGGGTGCTGCTTCCCATTGGGAATCGATTGGCCCGAATAAAATTCAGACAACCGGCGCCTAAATAAAGTGATTTGAGATGAGGTGCGACCTATCTGGTGGCATGGTGAAGTAGGCAGGTCCAGCTGCCCGAGTCGGTGAGGCCGGGCGGTTGCGGTGGCGACCGCGGCAGGGAAAGAGTGATGTCGCGACGGTCGACGGCTACTGTGAAGCAGCGCCAGACTCGGGCGGACCGAAGTTGGAGCCGCCCGCGCCGTGAACAACGGCGGGGTGAATCGGCTCGATGCGTTCACGGCCGTCATCGAGCCAGCACCAAAGAAGACGGAGTAAGAGGCACACGCCCGGTGCACGAAGGCAAATGGACAGCATCTCCGGCATTAGGGAGGAGGCGGCTGTGAAATTGGTGCGGTGGGGCGCCATGGAGGTGGGGCTGAGGTTTCATGGCTCGGAAGAAGGAGCTTCCGGGAGAAGGTGATTTGGCGCCCACGAGGTATGAATGGGGGGGCGGGGGAGGGGATTTGGGAGGGGAGTGGAACCATGTGTTACGGACGCATTTGTCTGAAATGTGAGGGAGAGTTATAGTTCTACCCTTGCCTATAGGCTTCTCGGCTTGGGTCTGTGTCTTGTGGTCGGGGATAGTAGAGTAACTTTGCTTCTCCCCAAATAGTGGGCGGAGCGATTTGAGGCAGGAGGGCGTGTTTTGAACTATAGTGGGCGCGAGCGATTTCGGGTGAGGAGAGCGTGTTTTGAGATAGTGGGCGCGAGCTATTTCGGGCGAGGAGAGCATGTTTTGCCGACCATGGTTTATGAATTATTCGGCACATGTCATTTTGGCCGAGGAGAAGGCGTGCTTGGATGAAGTTACGTACCTACCCTCGATGTACAACGGGCCAATTGATGCGTGTCCCACATAGGACGGTAATTTCACGTCTCCCATTTATTTGCTCGGGCGAATTCCACCCGGCAGAGAGGATGTTTAATGGTTCATTCAAATTTTGGGAGAACGAGCATCTATGTCTACCTTACCAAGTCGATTCGAATCAAATTTTGAAATATTAGCTTGCCACTTCTTTTTTAGATGGAGATATGATGCTTAGGAGTAATGTGTTTTTACATGCTCGTTGCTAGCGGTTTACTATATGACAAATAGTTGACCCACTCAAAAACGCGAATCAAACCCAAAATGAAATATCTCGATTCAATGAAATAGCTCATTCAGTAGGTCAAAATAGTGAACTAAATCCGAAATTGAACACCTCAATTGAGTAGCATGTTGTATAGTATTATAGTACTCCATGAACATGTTGAAAGTCAAATTAATGAACTTGTTTGATATACGCATATATCCGTTCATGTGTGGATTGCAGACAACATGTTCTCCAATTTAAATATTTGAATGCAAGTTTATATCGAAACATGGTTTATATCAGTCTTTGATGCAAAACGCGACCTCCCCTCTCGCTCCTCTCTCTCTCTCTCTCTCTCTCTCTCTCTCTCTCTCTCTCTCTCTCTCTCTCTCTCTCTCTCTCTCTCTCTCTCTCTCTCTCTCTCTCTCTCTCTCTCTCTCTCTCTCTCTCTCTCTCTCTCTCTCTCTCTCTCTCTCTCTCTCTCTCTCTCTCTCTCTCTCTCTCTCTCTCTCTCTCTCTCTCTCTCTCTCTCTCTCTCTCTCTCTCTCTCTCTCTCTCTCTCTCTCTCTCTCTCTCTCTCTCTCTCTCTCTCTCTCTCTCTCTCTCTCTCACGACAATCTTCAATTCTGCATGCACGATCAAACACAAAAACCTTGTTGGTCCCTCTCCTTTCTCTCCATCTCTCTCTCTCTCTCTCTCTCTCTCTCTCTCTCTCTCTCTCTCTCTTGTGTGTGTGTGTGTGGGGGGTCTTTCTATTTAGCATGCATATATACACCATCTATAGGTCTCTCTCAAGACACTATGTATGATACTCTAGCTAGTCCAAGCTAGATATCTTAGGTGCACTCATCGTACGCACACAAATTCCTTGGCTCTTTGCCCGTAACTCTCTCACGCACCACTATGTCGTCTCGGAGCTCCCCCCCCCCCTCTCTCAAACTGTCCATCCACCTAGGTCACACATACACATGCATATCTCACTGCACTTTTCGATAGGCCCATCTAAAACTCTATCTCTCTCCTCGTTCTCTCTCCATCTCACACGCACACACACACAATCTCATGCCCAGCTAGCCAAGTATGATGGTTTCTCACTCAATTGTAGGCACACGCAGTCCCCTATATGTATATGACTAGCTAATCTTAGTCTCCATCACAAACATGTGCATGGTCTATCTCGATTTCTCTCGGGGCATCTTTCTATCGCGCACGCACTCCCTCGATCTCCCACCCATATAGTCCCCTCACGATCTTGAGGGGATCTCTCTATCACAAACACACCCTCTCTCCCTCCCCATGCGTCCATGCCATCCATGTGTCCCTCTCGACCTTTTTTCCTTGTTGGCGGACCTCTATTGGACATGTGCTACTGAGGGTGTCTCTCTCCGTTGCAAACAATCACACACTAGCTATCTTCGTGTATCTCCTCGCCTCGCTTTTCCATCTCGGAGATGCATGCGTGATATGTTCGCATAAGAAACGAAAAAACACACTCTCTCTAATTTATCGTTTGTTGTCACTTTCTCTTTCACACACATACTCTTTTTGCACACTTACTCATTCTCCTTCACACGAACTTGATCTGTCTCGTCCGAGGCACTCTCCTCGGTCCATAGCATATAGATTTATTGAAAAGTCAAACATCACAAAGTTTGACCATGTACGTGGAGAAAAAGAATTACATCTAGTACGGCAAACATATACCATTAGATTCACCATGAGATGTAGTTTTGTATGATGTATCTTTGGTATTGTAGATATAAATAACATTTGCGTAAACCTGATCAAAGTTTCCAAAGTTTGACTTCTAAAAATTTACATACCTTTGCATTATCGGCGGATGGAATATCCTTTCCCCTCTCGGCTATCGGCGCACCACTCAGCCTTATCGGGCTCCTCGGTCTCTCTCAAACTTTATTGGTCAGTTTGGTTCGTGACTGACCCTCATGCCTTGATGGCGGTCTTGCTGGTGCGGACGTGAAATGTAAAATATTTCTGCTGGCGGGCTTATGTGGTGTTGAAGCGTTTGGTTCATGCAGGGCGAGCAAAGCATCAACGCCCCATCAATCAATCCATGCATCAATTATGTAATGCTAATATCCATCCATGTTGTTGTTAGCCTCGTGGCTGCACGACCGAGCACGGCAAGGCGTTGAAATCGATCGCTGGGCAAAGCTACTTGCGATGTCCGGAGTTCAGCCGGGCTAATTAAAGTGCAAGGTGTTGGAGATATGCCCTAGAGGCAATCATGTATGATGATATTTCCTATGTGTTTATGAATAAAGATAGTCCTTGGACATTATCAATGATGTGTATCAGCAAGTACGTGACTTGTTTGTGGGACTATGCATTGTATGATGACTGTCCTAAAAGGTCCCTAGTCGAAAGGGCTGTGTGTACGCGCAGCTGACTAGACTAGCATATGACACGGTCGATGGCTTGATCTCACTAGCCATGAAGCATTGGATGCTAACCGGATAATATGGACTTGGAAAGGTCTGGTCGGATTCGACATAGTTGGATCCGAGTCGAGATAAGGTCCGAGTCGGACAGACCCAACTATGAGACGCAGCGATATGTTATCTGTGAGTCTCTAGTACAACATACGTTCTATGTCCTAAGACTGAGTGGCGCATGTACTCGGGATGGTGACAGACTTGCTTTGGGCCAATCAAACGCTACTCCGTTGTTGGGTAGTTATAAAGGACGCTTTCGGGCTTGTATAGATCCATGTCGCGAGACATGGTCGAGCAAGATGAGATTTGCCCCTTCGATCAGGAGAGATATACTCTAGGCCTCTTGTGTCATCTGACCTGGATAAGCATGGCCATGCGACAAGGATTATGAGATAATCCGGTTTGTGATCGGTATCCTTTGGAGCGAGAAAGAGGTCGGGCTAGCACAAGGATGACAGTCTCGCCTTGAGCCCGACAACATATATCGTGTGGCAAAGGGAGCGAAGTGTGACACGTTATGCGAGTTAGCCTAACCAGCTTCATAATCTGCTTGGTGGTCGGCACGCCTTGCTAGAGGCCGCTACCAGCCGTGCAGGTCGGAGGTGATCCGAATCGTGACCAAGCCGACTTGAACCTAAGGGTCGCAGCAAGGAAAGGAACCTACCAGGTCGGTTCAGAGGACCTTTGGTCGGATGTGATCCAAACTGGACTAGGAGCGTGACCGAGTAGACTTTGGGCTTTAGGGTCCGTGCAAGGCCCAAGTGTTGAGCCTGCGACGGACGCCTATATAAAGTGGAGGTGCGGCACACTCATGCAGTTGATCTCTTCGGCGCTGCGACTAGGGTTTGCATGTGTTGCGAATAGCCACCTCCACTCGCTGCCGACTGTGTGACCGGACCTAGCAGTCCACCGCACAGTGTTCCTCCTGCACGCGCGGATACCGTTAGAGGCGGTGCACTTGCGCCGCTCCGGCGAACTCGTACATAGGATCAGACGACCGGCTGTTCGAGGGAGATCAGACGAGGAGGAGACGATCCACGCAGACGCGCTGCCCCAACTCTTCTTCCGCTGCACGGCACTGCGCTCTAGTGGTAACGAACTATGATCCATCTCCTGTAGCATGTTCCTGGATGTTCTGCGCGTAGGAATTTTTAATTTGCAGTCGACGCACCCTACCATAGATCCCAACAAAGGGAACCCAGGCCAGGCGGGCTTTCTTTTTCACAGGGTAGCAACCAAACAAGCGTGCATGAAATCCAGCCACAACCCCAGGCCAGGCAAAAGATGCTCAGGACGCAAGCCAGACTAGCCTTATATCTCCCTGGTTCACACATACACATGTCTCGCTCGCGCTATACATATAGACCCATCCAATACTCTCCGCCCTTGTTCTCTCTCCATGTGACACGCACCCCCCTAAGTACCATAATCCCTCACTCCATCATAGGCTCTGTTTGGATCCGTGGGTTAGAGTTAGTTTGGGTTAGATTGGAGTCAACTGACCCAAAAAGATCCAAACTGGAGGGTTAGTTTCGGTTAGATGCATCTAACCCATCCAAAAAAACTAACCCATCCAAGAGGTGATTATTTGGGTTAGTTCTTCTCGGGACCACTAATAAACACTTTTTTCTCTCGCTCTCCCTGCAGCAGATCCCTTCCCACTTCCTCGAAGCTTCTCGTCCTCTCCCTCCCTCCCTCTCGCACCACCCATGAAGGTACCTCGCCGTATCCGCGCTCCATCTAACCCTGCCATCCAAACACCTCTTTACTTAGAGTTAGTTCAGGGTTAGAATCTAACTCTAACCTCTAACCGAGTTAGAGTATCCAAACAGGGCCATAGGCGCAAGCACTCCCCCCCCCCCTCCTAAGTATGATTATGTCTTACTAGCCATCAGGAACACACGTATTGTCTCCTTCCATCCATACGTCTATCTCGATCTCTCTCGGGGCATCTTCTATCGCGCGCACACCTTGTCACTCGATCTCCCACCCATGTAGTCCCATCACGATCTCCAGGGGATCTCTCTATGACAAACATACACTCTCTCCTCCCCATGTCTACATTTTCTCCGTACGTCTCTCTCGACCTCTCTCCCTTGTTTTTCAGACCCCTCTTGGCCACGTGCTAGGGGTCTTGCTCTCTCGGTTCCAAACAACCACACACTATCTCCTCACCTTGCCTCTATTGTCGAAGATGCATATGTGATATGTTTGCATAAGACACGCATGCTTTTTCTCTACTTTTATCGTGTGTTGTCCATGTCTCTTTCACACACGCACACACACTTTTTTCACTCTCTCTCTCTCTCTCTAGTTAGGGACTCTGTCACGTCCATAAGCATATGATGTTTTGAAAAGTCAAACCTCAGAAAAGTTTGACCAGGTATATGTGGAGAAAAACATTTACATCTGGAACGATCATTAGATTCATCACAAAATGTACTTACTTCATACTATCATTTATCTTTGGTATTGTAGATATAAGTAATTTCTTTATAAACTTGGTCAAAGTTTCAAAAGTTTGACTTAAAAAAATGTTGGAACTACATTATCGAACGGAGGGAGTAGCTCTTTCTCTCTATCTCTCTGCTATCTCTCACGGGCCTCCCCTCTCACTCGAACTCTCTATACCGACGGATTATACGCTCACTGTGTCAGTGTATAGCTCCGTATATTGTTTAGTTGACCGGTCAACCAATCCACATGCTGCCTTGTTAGCTCGTGTTCTGTATCTTCGTGTGCTGGCCCATGTGGCAGTGGGTGAAAATAAGTAAACTAGAGGCCCATCTGACACGCGGTGAAGTAAACCACTCGGGGTAGCACCCCGCACGCTAGTAAATTTAGGGCGCATTGAGGACAAACTTCTTGCGCGCGAAGGACGTACTCGCGCACAATTCACCACCTGGCTGGCGGCATGCATGAAGGGCCTTTTCGCGCACACCCAGCACACAACACACACCAGCACACATGTACACCGGCGTCGCTGCCGATTGAGATGGACAGAGAGGCAGCCAACAAGCGGAGGCGGCTCGAGCCAAAACCGCATCCGGCGAGCCTGGACTTCATCAGCAGCCTCCCCGATGACATGCTGCTCGTCATGATCGGCCTCCTCCCCACCAAATCTGCCGTGTGGACCGCCCTGCTCTCCCGGCGGTGGCGCCCCCTCTGGCGATGCGTCCCTCTCAACCTCACCGTCGACAGCTGCCTCTGCGACGGGGATTGCAAACGCATGGCCGCAGTCTCCAAGATCCTTTCATCGCACCCTGGGCAAAGACGCCTTGACATCCACATGTTTAGTACCAACTGCAAGGTCCAACCCAAGTTCGACGAGTGGTTCTTATCCCCCGCCCTAGATCAGCTCGAGGAGCTCAGCTTTGAAGCTGGACAATGTCGCTCTCTGCCGTCGTCCGCGCTCCGCCTCACGCCAGCGCTGCGCCCGCGCCCGACTTCAGCTCCTGCTATCTTCCCAGTTAATGCCGCACCGCCCTTCTTCTCCCTCAACTCAAGCAGCTCGACCTCTTCGACGTTGTCATCTCGAAGAAGGCTATGGAGCACCTACTCCGTAGCTGTACTGCGCTCGAGTACCTTCGTCTTGAGCAGATCCACGGGTTCATTAGCCTCCACATCGCCTCGCGAATCTTGATGGATTTATGTGTCTTCTGGCCCCGCAACAAGACATCAATTAGGAAGAGATCACTCCAGCTGTTCCACATTATGGTCATTGAGAATGCGCCTTTCCTTGAGAGATTCCTTGTATCGGATCTAGAAGGTCCAACAAAAACCAAGGTCATTGGCCTTTTGAAATTGATAGCGTTGGTGTACTAAATGCCAAATTCTCGAACTCTTTATTGGATCTGTAATCGTTTAGGTACATCACTCATCTTCTTCTCCGTCTTCTTGAAATTCACATTTTTAAATTTCTTCTTGATGTATTTACGACCGTCTTCTAGAAAATGATTCCCACAAGCATGACCCAGTCCATGCACAGAGTGAAGATCTTAGCACTAAAATCTATCGGCCCCAATCTGGATCAAGTTGTTGGATTCCTTACATGCTTTCCATGCACGGAGAAGCTACTCATCAAGGTGAAACTTCTTTCCTATAAGTAAGCGGTAATCTGGCGTAGCTCAATTTTTTTCGTAATTTTCCCAAATTACGATGACAAGTGTAGTGTTCAAAACTGCATCTACGCACTTTGCACCGAAAGAAATGTTTTTAGTATTTTTTCTCACGTGATCACCTGCATCATTTTTATGCTGTACTACTATAGTAGCCTAGGCTAGCCATAGTGGAAAGTGAAGGAAATATGCCCTAGAGGCAATAATAATGTTATTATTTATTTCCTTATATCATGATAAATGTTTATTATTCATGCTAGAATTGTATTAACGGAAACATAATACATGTGTGAATACATAAACCTCTGAGTGTCACTAGTATGCCTCTACTTGACTAGCTCGTTAATCAAAGATGGTTATGTTTCTAACCATGAACAAGGAGTTGTTATTTGATTAACGGGATCACATCATTAGTTGAATGATCTGATTGACATGACCCATTCCATTAGCATAGCACCTGATCGTATAGTTTGTTGCTAGTGCTTTTCTTCATGACTTATACATGTTCCTATGACTATGAGATTATGCAACTCCGTTTGCCGAGGAACACTTTGGGTGCTACCAAGCGTCTGGCGTAGCTGGGTGATTATAAAGGTACATTACAGGTGTCTCCGAAGGTACATGTTGGGTTGGCATATTTGAGATTAGGATTTGTCCTCCGATTGTCGGAGAGGTATCTCTGGCCCTCTCGGTAATGCACATCACATAAGCCTTGCAAGCATTTCAACTAATGTGTTAGTTGTGAGATGATGTATTACGGAGCGAGTAAAGAGACTTGCGATGCGAGATTGAACTAGGTATTGGATACCGCGATCGAATCTCGGGCAAGTAACATACCGATGACAAAGGGAACAACGTATGTTGTTATGCGATCGACCGATAAAGATCTTCGCGAGAATATGTAGGAGCCAATATGGGCATCCAGGTCCGCTATTGGTTATTGACCGGAGATGTGTCTCGGTCATGTCTACATGTTCTCGAACCGTAGGGTCCATGCACGCAAGGTTTGATGGCGGTTATATTATGAGTTTATGAGTTTTGATGTACGAAGGAGTTGAGTCCCGGATGAGATCGGGGACATGACGAGGAGTCTCGAAATGGTCGAGGCGTAAAGATCGATATATTGGACGACTATATTCGGACATCGGAAGGGTTCTGAGTGGTTCGGGTATTTTGAGGTGCGGGGAGTTACGGGATTACGGGAGAAGTAATGGGCCTTGATGGGCTTTAGTGGGAAGAGGAAAAAAGGCTGCTGCGCCCCCTCCCTCTAGTCCGAATTGGACTAGGGAAAGGGGCGCCACCTTTCCTACTCCTCCTATTCCTTCTCCTTCCTCCCTCTTGGTGGACTCCTACTAGGACTTGGAGACCTAGTAGGACTCCACACCAGCGCGCCAAACCCTAGGCAGCCACCCCTCCTTGCTCCTTTATATCTACGGGGCAGGGGCACCCCATAGACACACAAGTTGATCTACGGATCGTTCCTTAGCCGTGTCGGTGCCCCTTCCACCAAATTCCACCTCGATCATATCGTTGCAGTGCTTAGGTGAAGCCTGCGCGGTAACACATCAAGATCGTCCTGCGCCGTCGTCTTGTGGAACTCTTCCCGACGCTTTGCTGGATCGGAGCCGGGGATCGTCATCGAGCTGAGCGTGTGCCAAGAACTCGGAGGTGCGAATGCGGTACTTGGATCGGTCGGATCGTGGAGGCGTCGACTACATCAACAGCGTTGTTATAGCGCTTCCGCTTTCGGTCTCACGAGTGCGTGGACGGACACTCTCCCTCTCGTTGCTATGCCATCACCATGGTCTTGCGTGATCGTAGGAAATTTTTTGAAATTACTCGTTCCCCAACAGATGGCATCGAGCCTGGTTTTATCGTTGATGTCATGTGCACGAGTAGAACACAAGTGAGTTGTGGGCGATACAAGTCATACTGCCTACCAGCATGTCATACTTTGGTTCAGCGGTATTGTGAGATGAAGCGGCCGGACCGACATTACGCGTGCGCTTACGCGAGACTGGTTTCACCGCTCCGAGCACTCGTTGCTTAAAGGTGACGGCGGGTGTCTGTCTCTCTCACTTTAGTTGAATCGAGTGTGGCTATGCCGGTCCTTGAGAAGGTTAAAGCGGAGTCTATTTGTGAAATATCGTTGTGGTTTTGATGCGTAGGTAAAACGGTTCTTGCTCAGCCCGTAGCAGCCACGTAAAATTTGCAACAACAAAGTAGAGGGCGTCTAACTTGTTCTTGCAGGGCATGTTGTGATGTGATATGGTCAAGACATGATGCTGAATTTTATTGTATGAGATGATCATGTTTTGTAACGAAGTTATCGGCAATGGCAGGAGCCATATGGTTGTCGCTTTATTGTATGAAATGCAATGCGCCTGTAATGCTTTACTTTATCACTAAGCGGTAGCGATAGTCGTAGAAGCATAAGATTGGCGAGGCGACAACGATGCTACGATGGAGATCAAGGTGTCGCGCGGTGGCGATGGTGATCATGGCGGTGCCGGAGATGGAATCACAAGCACAAGATGATGATGGCCATATCATATCACTTATATTGATTGCATGTGATGTTAATCCTTTATGCATCTTATTTTGCTTTGATTGGCGGTAGCATTATAAGATGATCCCTTACTAAATTATCAAGAAGTGTTCTCCACGAGTATGCACCGTTGCGAAAGTTCTTCGTCTTTGAGACACCACGTGATGATCGGGTGTGATAGGCTCTACGTTCAAATACAGCGGGTGCAAAACAGTTGTACACGCGAATACTCAGGTTATACTTGACGAGCTATGCATATAAGATATGACCTCGGAACACGGAGACCGAAAGGTCGGCGTGAATCATATAGTAGATATGATCAACATATTGATGTTCACCATTGAAACTACTCCATCACACGTGATGATCGGTCATGGTGTAGTTGATATGGATCACGCAATCACTTAGAGAATTGGAGGATATTTTTCTAAGTGGGAGTTCTTAAGTAATATGATTAATTGAACTTTAATTTATCATGAACTTAGTCTGGTAGTATTTTGCAGATTATGTTGTAGATCAATAGCTCGCGTTGTTGCTTCCTGTGTTTTTATATGTGTTCCTAGAAAATTGTATTGAAAATGTTAGTAGCAATATTGCGGATTGGATCCGTGATCTGAGGTTTATCCTCATTGCTGCCTGAAGAATTATGTCCTTGATGCACGCTAGGTAGCAGACCTATTGCGAGGAGCGGATGCGGGCGTTATGAGCGTTTGGCTAGCTCAATATGATGACTACTTGATAGTTTAGTGCACCATGCTTAGCGGCTTAGAATCGGGACTTCAAAGGCGTTTTGAGCGTCATGGACCATATGAGATGTTCCAGGAATTGAAGTTAATATTTCAAGCAAATACCGAGTTGAGAGATATGAAGTCTCCAACAAGTTCTATAGCTAAAAGATGGAGGAGAATCGCTCAACTAGTGAGCATGTGCTCAGATTATGCGAGTACTTCAATCGCTTGAATCAAGTGGGAGTTAATCTTCGAGATAAGATAGTGATTGACAGAATTCTCTAGTCACCATCACTAAAGTTACTAGAACTTCGTGATGAACTATAATATGCAAGGGATGGCGAAAACGATTCCCAAGCTCTTGGCGATGCTAAAATCGCGAAGGTAGAAATCAAGAAAAACATCAAGTGTTGATGGTTGACAAGACCACTAGTCTCAAGGAAAAGGGCAAAGGGAAGAAGGGAATTTCAAGAAGAGCGGCAAGCAAGTTGCTGCTCGGTGAAGAAGCCCAAGTCTGGATCTAAGCACGAGACTAAGTGCTTTTGCTACAATGGAACTGGTCCTTTGGAGCGGAACTACCCCAAGTATTTGGCGGATAAGAAGGTTGGCAAAGTGAACAAAGGTATATTTGATATACAGATTATTGATGTGTATTTTACTAGTGTTCGTAGCAACCCCTCGGTATTTGATACTGGTTCAGTTGCTAAGAGTAGTAACTTGAAACAGGAGTTGCGAGAATGAGCGAAACTAGTTGAAAGGGAAGTGACGATGAGTGTTGGAAGTAGTTCCAAGATTGATATGATCATCATCGCACACTCCCTATACTTTCGATTAGTGTTAAACCTAAATAAATGTTATTTGGCGTTTGCGTTGAGCATGAATATGATTTGATCATGTTTATTGCAATCGGTTATTCATTTAAGTAAGAGAATAAATTGTTGTTACATTTACATGAATAAAACCTTATATGGTTACACACCCAATGAAAATGGTTCGTTGGATCTCGATCGTAGTGATACACATATTCATAATATTGATGCCAAAAGATGCAAAGTTAATAATGATAGTGCAACTTATTTGTGGCACTTGCCGTTTAGGTCATATTGGTGTAAAGCGCATGAAGAAGCTCCATCTGATGGGATTTTGGAATCACTTGATTATGAATCACTTGATGCTTGCGAACCATGCCTTATGGGCAAGATGACTAAAGACTCATTCTCGGAACAATGGGCGAGCAAATGACTTATTGGAAATAATACATCTTGATGTATGCGGTCCGATGAGTGTTAAAGCTCACGGCAAGTATCGTTATTTTCGACCTTCACAGATGATTTGAGCAGATATGGGTATATCTACTTGATGAAACACAAGTCTGAAACATTTGAAAAGTTCAAAGAATTTCAGAGTGAAGTGAAGAATCATCGTAACAGAAAATAAAAGTTTCTACGATATGATCGCGAGAGAAAAATATTTGAGTTCTGAGTTTGGCCTTGATTAAAACAATGTGAAATAGTTTCACTACTCACGCCACAGAACACCACAGCATAATGGTGTGTCGAGCGTCGTAACCGCACTTTATTGGATATGGTGCGATTTATGATGTATCTTACCGATTTACCACTATCGTTTTGGGGTTATGCATTAGAGACAGCTGCATTCACGTTTAATAGGGCACCATCTAAATCCGTTGAGATGACACCGTATGAACTATGGTTTAGCGATAAACCTAAGCTGTCGTTTCTTAAAGTTTGGAGTTGTGATGCTTATGTGAAAAAGTTTTCACTGATAAGCTCGAACCCAAATCGAATCGTCTTCATAGAATACCCAATGGTAACTATTGGGTACACCTTCTATCACAGATCCGAAAGCAAGATATTTGTTGCTAAGATGGATCCTTTCTAGAAGAAGTTTCTCTCGAAAGAAGTGAGTGGGAGGAAAGTAGAACTTGATGAGGTAATAGTACCTTCTCCCTTATTGGAAAGTTGTTCATCACAGGAATCAGTTCGATGATTCCTACACCAATTAGTGAGGAAGTTAATGATGATGATCATGAAACTTCAGATCAAGTTGCTACCAAACCTCGTAGGTCTTCGAGTAAGATCCGCACGAGTGATACGGTAATCCTATTCTAGAAGTCATGTTACTAGACCATGATGAACCTACGAACTATGAGAAGCGATGATGAGCCCAGATTCATGAAATGGTTTGAGACCATGAAATCTGAGATGGGATCCATATATGAGAACAAAGTGTGGACTTTGATGGACTTGCTCCATGATCAGCAAGCCATGTTAAATAAATGGATCTTCAAGAGGAAGGCGGACAGCGATAGTAGTGTTACTATCTACAAAGCTCGACTTGTCACAAAAGGTTTTCGACAAGTTCAAGGAGTTGACTACAAATGAGATTTTCTCAAGCTGTAGCGATGCTTAAGTCTGTCCGAATCATGTTAGCAATTGCCACATTTTATGAAATCGGCAAATGGATGTCAAAACTACGTTCTTTAATGGATTTATTAAAGAAGAGTTGTATATGATGCAATCCGAAGGTTTTGTCAATCCTAAAGGAGCTAACAAAATGTGCAAGCTCAGCGATCCATCTATGGACTGGTGCAAGCATCTCGGAGTTGGAATAAGCGCTTTGATAGTGTGATCAAAGCATATGGTTTTATCTGAGACTTTTGGAGAAGCACTGTATTTACAAGAAAGTGAGTGGGAGCACTACAACATTTCGATAAGTATATGTGAATGACATATTGTTAATCGGAAATAATGTAGAATTATTCGCAAAGCATAAAGGAGTATTTGAAAGGAGTTTCTCAAAGAAGGACCTCGGTGAAGCTGCTTACATATTGAGCATCAAGATCTATAGAGATAGATCAAGGCGCTTGATAAGTTTTTCAATAAGTACATACCTTGTCAAGATTTTGAAGTAGTTCAAAATGGAACAGCCAAAGAAAGAGTTCTTGCTGTGTTACAAGGTGTGAGATTGAGTAAGACTCAAAATCCGACCACGGCAGAAGATAGAAAGAGAATGAAAGTCATTCCTATGCATCAGCCATAGGTTCTATAAAGTATGTCATGCTGTGTACAGATCTATTGCATACCCTACCACTATGCTTGGCAAGGAGTGCAATAGTGATCTAGGAGTAGATCAATGGACAGCGGTCAAAATTATCCTTAGTAGAATAAGGATATGTTTCTCGATTATGGAAGTGACAAAGGTTAAATCGTAAAGGGTTACGTCGATGCAAGTTTTGACACCGATCTGGATGACTCTAAGTCACGATCTAGATACATATTGAAAGTGGGAGCAATTAGCTAGAGTAGCTCCGTGCGAGCATTGTAGACATAGAGATTTGCAAAATACTTACGGCTCTGAATGTGACAGACCGTTGACTAAAATTATCTCACAAGCAAAACATGATCACACCTTAGTACTCTTTGGGTGTTAATCACATGGCGATGTGAACTAGATTACTGACTCTAGTAAACCCTTTGGGTGTTGGTCACATATCGATGTGAACTATGGGTGTTAACCACATATAGATGTGAACTATTGATGTTGAATCACATGGCGATATGAACTAGATTATTGACTCTAGTGCAAGTGGGAGGCTGAAGGAAATATGCCCTAGAGGCAATAATAATGTTATTATTTATTTCCTTATATCATGATAAATGTTTATTATTCATGCTAGAATTGTATTAACGGAAACATAATACATGTGTGAATACATAAACCTCAGAGTGTCACTAGTATGCCTCTACTTGACTAGCTCGTTAATCAAAGATGGTTATGTTTCCTAACCATGAACAAGGAGTTGTTATTTGATTAACGGGATCACATCATTAGTTGAATGATCTGATTGACATGACCCATTCCATTAGCATAGCACCTGATCGTATAGTTTGTTGCTAGTGCTTTTCTTCATGACTTATACATGTTCCTATGACTATGAGATTATGCAACTCCCGTTTGCCGAGGAACACTTTGGGTGCTACCAAGCGTCTGGCGTAACTGGGTGATTATAAAGGTACATTACAGGTGTCTCCGAAGGTACATGTTGGGTTGGCATATTTGAGATTAGGATTTGTCCTCCGATTGTCGGAGAGGTATCTCTGGGCCCTCTCGGTAATGCACATCACATAAGCCTTGCAAGCATTTCAACTAATGTGTTAGTTGTGAGATGATGTATTACGGAGCGAGTAAAGAGACTTGCGATAGCGAGATTGAACTAGGTATTGGATACCGACGATCGAATCTCGGGCAAGTAACATACCGATGACAAAGGGAACAACGTATGTTGTTATGCGGTCTGACCGATAAAGATCTTCGTAGAATATGTAAGACCAATATGGGCATCCAGGTCCGCTATTGGTTATTGACGGAGATGTGTCTCGGTCATGTCTACATGTTCTCGAACCGTAGGGTCCATGCACGCAAGGTTTCGATGGCAGTTATATTATGAGTTTATGAGTTTTGATGTACGAAGGAGTTGAGTCCCGGATGAGATCGGGGACATGACGAGAGTCTCGAAATGGTCGAGGCGTAAAGATCGATATATTGGACGACTATATTCGGACATCGGAAGGGTTCTGAGTGGTTGGGTATTTTGAGGTACGGGGAGTTACGGGATTACGGGAGAAGTAATGGGCCTTGATGGGCTTTAGTGGGAAGAGGAAAAAAGGCTGCTGCGCCCCCTCCCTCTAGTCCAGGTGGACTAGGGAAAGGGGCCGCCACCTTTCCTACTCCTCCTATTCCTTCTCCTTCCTCCCTCTTGGTGGACTCCTACTAGGACTTGGAGACCTAGTAGGACTCCACACCCAGCGCGCCAAACCCTAGGCAGCCACCCCCCCTTGCTCCTTTATATCACGGGGCAGGGGCACCCCATAGACACACAAGTTGATCTACGGATCGTTCCTTAGCCGTGTCGGTGCCCCTTCCACCAAATTCCACCTCGATCATATCGTTGCAGTGCTTAGGTGAAGCCCTGCGCGGTAACACATCAAGATCGTCCTGCGCCGTCGTCTTGTGGAACTCTTCCCGACGCTTTGCTGGATCGGGCCGGGGATCGTCATCGAGCTGAGCGTGTGCCAAGAACTCGGAGGTGCGATGCGGTACTTGGATCGGTCGGATCGTGGAGACGCGTCGACTACATCAACAGCGTTGTTATAGCGCTTCGCTTTCGGTCTCACGAGTGCGTGGGCGGACACTCTCCCTCTCGTTGCTATGCCATCACCATGGTCTTGCGTGATCGTAGGAAATTTTTTTGAAATTACTACGTTCCCCAACAGAAAGTAACTTAGACTACTCCAGTAACTCTATGGTTACCCTAAGAGCAAGTACTAATTCCGTCCTGGTTTACTCTTCCAATTTTGTAGTATCAAAAATTGACCGTAGATTTAACTGACAAAATGTTAATGCATGTCACTAAGTACTATATCGTTGGATTCGTATTTGAACATAATTTCAAATGGTGTAATTTTTAGTGACATGCATTGGCATTTTCTTAGGTAAATCTATGGTCAAAATTTTATACTAAATACGAGGTAGTATTCCCTTCGTCCCAAAATTCTTGTCTTACATTTGTTTAGATATGGATGTATCTAACACTAAAATGTAACTAGATACATCCGTACTTAGAAAAATTTAAGACAAGAATTTTGGGACGGGGGGAGTACAAAAGTGGGCTATGTAGGCCAAAACATGTGCCAAATTCACTTGTGATGCATTTGGCATCGATGCCCTCCATTGCTCACTGGTGCCCTAATCTGGATCACCTACTTTGCTCGGTGCCAAATTAACTCACATAATGAAAAACACTGCGTGGGAGAGAGAGAGGACTGAGGCAATAAAAAACACTTGTTTGGGAGAGTGAGAGGCTGGTGTAGTTGGTTTGATTGATTTGTTTATACATGTGGGTCTGTGTGCACAGTGCTGCCAACTCTCTCACATCGCGAGAGCGGTGCAAAAATCTTTTGATTTGACATCGATGCATATTATGTGGCATACTTTTGCGAAATATGGCATCGGTCACATAGTGGAAGGCAACAAATGCCCAAGCTCTTCACGTGCTCCTAGTTAAATGAGAGGAGAGAGAGAGAGAGAGAGAGAGAGAGAGAGAGAGAGAGAGAGAGAGAGAGAAAATATCACTAGCCAGCCAACCAGATCGTATGAGCGAATGATATTTGTACCTCTTGATGACACGGCAATCTTATGCAGCCAGCTGCTCTAATATGTTCTCTTCTTTTGCAGATAAAAAAGACCGAAAGTGAAAAATGTGCTGCACTATAACAATCTCATCGAATGCCTTGATCTCCATCTTACGAAATTGATTTGATCGACTACCGAGGCAGCACATCTGAGATTAAATTGGCGAGTTATTTGTTACGAGGCAAGTGTGCTCAAGGTAATGAGGTTTGGCGTTCTCTGGCGCAACAATGAATGGCGTGCTGATCACCACAAGCGTCTAATCCTAAATGACAAAGTCTCGCATGAAGCTGAATTTGTTTTGAAACATCAAGTGGCCAGAGACTCGAAAACTTATTTTCCCATTAGTGACTTGTCAGGGCGGTGGATTTTAGTTTGTACGATAATGCTGCATCCACCTAAAGTAACGAAAGTTCTTACGTAAACTTCCTAGTAATTCCCTCTTCGTAGGTGCAGCATTACTCCTAACATTTGTAATATCAGTTTGAAACTTGTAATATTGCCATGTCCTATTCCTGCGTTTTCAAAATCCTGCGAATCAAACAGGTCCTGAGTTGGTGATGATGTTGTGCCTCCCATCTTTCACCAATAGCCGTCGGATCTAGATCGGACGCATACAAACCAAGCTTCTCCATTTTTGCAAAAAGATGCCCCCACTTGTTCCCTATTTACAAACAACTCCTTGTCTCTCACAATTAGCCTTATCTCCTCTCCACCACATCTAGAAGGCCGTGGAAAAATCTGTAGCGATGGCGCACGCCGAGCCGTCCACCCCCAATCTTGGTGTTCCGTGCAATGCACGGGCATCTACGCACGGGAAATTATGTCGAGCAGGGCTAGTTGTAAGCAGGCTAGCTCTACAGCCATGATGATAGTGACTGCAGACGGTGAGGCTGACTATGGTATGCCAAACACGGCGCCTATACTCAGGTGTCATCTCCGGCGCAGGGTCTTGTTACTTCACTGTGAGGAGTAGCACGTAATAATTTGACCAACGGGTAGTACAGTGCTAGTACTCCTACTACTACATTGGTATTACTGCTACTAGTACTAGTAGCACCACCGTCTGGATTTAGGAGTGCTACCACGTCCATCTGGATTTTAGTATTTGACTAGCAATATCTAGTAATGCATGTCACAAGAAATGTACTACTCCCTCTGTAAATAAATACATGGTGTTTTATTCCTATTGGCGAGAGAACTTAATGTTTTTTTTTGCTAACTAGAGTACTAATAGGATTACATGCAATGAACTAAACACTGCATGTCATGTATGGTAGTCTCAAGTCATTGAAAGCATGCAGGCCCACATCTCTCATTGGTTGATATGTCACGAAATAAGAAACAAGGAGGGAGTTAATGCACTGTGCCTAAGTGTTTTGGGATTATTTGGTTTTCGTAAGGTGACTTACACAACATTTTTGTTTACATGCATTAACATTTTATTAGTTAGATCAAAGGTCAAAACTTGGCGCAAAATGCAAAGGGGACCAATAAACCAGTAAACATCAAACTTCTCTCGTTTGACCCCAACTAGAGGTCCGGTGAGATGATTATACTGCACCGACACGGAGGGGGACGCAGCTTCATTGACTTACAGCAACTGCCTTTGGGTGAATGACACGTGGGCCCAGGGGGTGGCTGGCCCACCTATCGTACAGCCAAAGTCAGGTGCAGTACAGGGCCGAGGAGTAGTACGAAATCCTACGCACCTACGCAAGCTAACCAAGGGCAAGAGTGATCACTCGAATCGCAAGATCGGTTGACAAGAAGCTAAGTTAGACCCATGGAGGCGATGAGCGCGAGCATCAGCCGGCTGTGCCAGATGGTCCATGATGCCGGCCTGCGGCCCAGCACCGAGGAACGTCTCCAGGTAGTATTGCTTGAGGCCGCCAGAGCGAGGGGCCGCTTGTCGTCTCCTTGTTCGATGAGGTCCTTGTCGGTTTCCTCGACAAGTTCACCATTGTCAAGAAGCTCGCGAACGACTTTGACGTAAGCCTCCAGCCGACGCGCCCAGGCTCTGCGATGCCCGCCACCCTCAACGGCCACTATGGTGACAACCTCTTCGGCGCACTGGTGGCCCTGCGACTGCCCGCCGTCGTGCCGGAGAATGTCCACCTCGAGGTCGCGCTCGCCGCGCAGCGCCTGGCGCAGCAAGACACCATCGACTTAACGTCCACAAGGACTACTGCATGCAAGAGGAGGACGATAGGATGCTAGCTTTCTTGGACCGCAGGGCAACCTTGGACGGCACTGTTCAGAAGCACGTTGAGCTCGCCGCCAACGCCGCTGCTCCTCACACGTCGGTTGGTGACCCGGCGCACTAAGGCGTGAGGATGTCGTTGATGGATCCATATGTATTTTTATTTTTCCGTCAAATCCATGTAGTAGTATATGATACTACAGTAGTTATCTTACCTTTCGCATCAACTTCATAATTTTCATACGTACTCCATGCATGAACGGCGCCAGAACCAAACTTCTCATTACTCTAGGCAAAATCATTATTTTCTATTATCGGTCGCGCCATGGAGCAGAACCAAATTTTACTAATTACGAGTTCAAAGGAAAAGCCTGCGGTCACAGTAGCACCCCCACACGGTTGGTCGACACGCCGCTCAAGCGGGAATGCGTGCGATGTTGCATTTTCACTTACAAGTGGGACGCGATTGAGCAAACCGACTATCAACAAACCCCACCCTGCCCACCGCAGCGATGGCTGAGAAAGCAGGAGGGAGAAGAGATGGTTGTAGCACGGACTCCAAGAAAATTGGTATCGGATGGGACTCGTGTGGGTGGTGTGTGCGATCTTGCTAGGCGTGAATGCTAGTTATGGCCCATGCCACCCCACTATATCGAGCCTATATCGAGGCACGAGAACAAATTTCCTGCAGTCCGTGCTCTGCCCTCCTCTATCTCTTCTCAGCCAACCAGTGACGCTTGAGCCCATCGTCTGTTTGCTCACATGCGGTCCCACATGTCAGTGATACGCAAGTGGACCCACTGAACCTGCACATCTTTCACCTCGACGTGCTAGTGATGAAAAACAAATCCAAGAAAGATCTTCGGTGGCCGCTTTTGGAGTTACTCAAGAGTAGTAAGATTCTATTTACAGTTTAACCCAAGATGCACATCTCGTGGCTTTAACTACCACTCTATTTTCTTTCATGACACGACCTGGATGCTGGATGTCCCACGTGTCGGCAAAAGGAGGAAGAACCCGACCAAATCTTTGGTTGTGCTCTCGGATTAGACTAGTTGTGCTACTTAAAAATTTTATTGTGTACTCCCTCCGTTCCAAAATACTTGACTTCCATTTGTCCAAAAATGGATGTACCTATATACTAAAACATGTCTAGATACATATATATTTTGACAAATAGAAGGCATGTATTGTGCAACAGAGGGAGTAGAATGGATGCAAGTTTTTGTATTGCGAAGAAGAGTACATCCATATATTGATAGAGCGCAATTTAGTACATGTTCTATCACTTTTAGCTAGCACAGAGGCTAGAGATGAGATTAGTGCACTTGTTGATACTCCTACTAGAATAGAGGCTAGACATGAGACTAGATGCGAGGAAGCAACGTCTACTTCTTTACACTCGAAGAAGAAAGAAGCATGCAAGATCGAGCCTCCGCATATCAACAATGAATGCATCGAGAAGGCACTAATCCAACTTACAGGAGTAGTAAAATGTATTCTTGTGGTTCTTGTTTTCTTTGGTCTTGCTTTTCTAGTCAAAATTATCATTGGAGTTCGTGCAAAACGGAGGTCCGTTTGGGGTCGTGCGCTGGAGTTGGCCTTACAAGTGGGACCGCAGTTAAGGAAACCGACTATCGGCAAACCCCCACCTCGCCCGCCGCACAATGGCTGAGTTAGAGAAACGATGAAGTTGAAGAGATTGCTCTAGCACGGACTCCAAGAAATATGGTGTCAGATGGAAGTCGTGCTAGTGGCGTGTGCCGTACTCCTGGACGTGAATGCTTGGGGTGGCCCATGCCACCCTACTACTCCTACTACTTACTATATAGTACTAGTATCGAGGATTCGAGGTGCTGATTCACGTACAATATAGCTACTGATAAAAACACACGCGCACGACCTTGAAGCATGTGAAGCTAGTACAAATAGTGTACTACTATTGTTGATTGGCCTCATCTGATAACCTGTTGCAATGCACGTACAATTATGTATTCGGAAAATATTTTTTTGCCTCGCTGCACCACTCACTTAGAGAAGCGACTCGAAAGCCATTCATAAATTTAGTAAGTTTATCACAGGCATATCATTTTATTACATACAATAGGTCATCAACCCACATTGAAAACGAGGATACATTATAAATACTAAAGTTTTCACCACACAACAAGTAACAAGCAATGAAATGAACTTCAACTCAACCATTCCTCGGTGTTGGAAGTGCTTGCTTTGAACCACAAGTGATTCTCTGGGACGGGCCATCCATTGTCGATCTGGAGAGCAACGCAGGACTGATCATCCAGGCTGAAGCGGCCTACTATATCAGTACCAGGGTAGGGAACCACCCAAATGTCCGAGGTATAGATACAGTTGCTTCTCATAAATGGTAGTAACGTTGTGTCAACAACAGTTGGATCGCCTTTCACCATCATTGGATAGTTTTGTCCAAGGAAGAGCCAGTTTTCTCCAAGACTATCAATTCTGTACTAGGGAGAAGGAGTTGGCGCTAGCACACTAGTATCCATCCGAATACCATGCAGCGGGTGTTGGAATAGGTCGGAGAGTGCGACCATGGGAGACTACACCTGCTTCCTTAGCGATAACATCATCAGTGGGCTATATACACACAAGAAGAGGTGATCCATCGGAATTAGTTGCCAGGCGCCAAAGAGTATATGGGCGCTGCTCGTCCTCATGCTCGTGATCATCACCGTCGTCATCTCCCCCTTGGTTATAAAAAATTTCAAGTATAGGTGGTGGAATGTTCACAGGACCTTGGAAACACAAGAAGAAGGTTAATTAGTAAAGGGAAACTTGCTAACCCGCATGCATGTGGATGGAACAATTATAATTACGGTGGAAGACAAACGTACCGAAACTATGAGGATGCCATGCAAAAAACAGTGCCACGAGTGGTGGCAGCAAACACAAGGCCCTCGTATTGAATTGCATCACAGTACTCATCCGTGTACAGAAACTGATTTTTGAGCAATATCCATTGAGTCAAACCACCAAGGACGGCAACAAACTTGACGAAGATAGCAACAACTTCATAGTTGTTGTAATTCCAAGAGTGGTTGGGAACTCGACAAATTGCTATCTTCCATAGAAGACAGTCACCTTGATTGTATTTGAACGTGCGTACAATACCGGTGTGCTCAACCTCTGGGCAGTCTGCTGAGATTTTTGGAAGTGGAACCCGGTCACGAGTGTACACATTCACAAGTTCCCACTCACAGTTGGACCCAATGTAAACAACCCAATCTCCATTTGCGCCTGCCCAAGCCTTGCCCTCAAGCGATGGCATCTTAACATCATATGTATCATTATCAAGTGGCATCAACTTGCACAGGGAGAGGCCTCCGTCGTGCCGGCGCCAGTCATCAGGGTCACGGCGAAGAAGATAGGGGAGATCAAACCGCTCCTTGACTCTTGGGTTCCTTGTAGTGATGTTATTAGTTGAGTTGAGAATGGGCTTGAACGAACCTGCCATGCTAGCCGAGGTGATGACGTCGCATCGATCAATGAGTTCCTCCACCACGTCATCTTTCAGATCGGGGCAAGAATAACGGGGTCGTTTCGGCCTGTTCCTCCATGGAGAAACGATCGAACAATGGCAAAAGAAAGGGTGAAGGGCTGAAGGAAAATGGAGGAGGAGAGGAAGAGCGTGCGACAGCAGTTCCAAATCGAGAGGAAAGGCGAAGAGTCGTGGGCGGTTGCCGGTTGCCACAGTTCACGAAGAGCGCCCGGCCTACCGTCCGTTCGAAATACTCCTACTACTCGCCGTTGTCTCACTGATATGTTGGAACAGGACCACATGTCAATGGAACATGGTCTGTAATTTCTCGTGCAAAATGCGATCTGGACGCGTTGGCCGAGGTGCGGCATTAGTTATCGACCTTTATTTTTTTAATGGCGTGCACTAACTGGTACTGTACACAGAGAAAATATAAACTACTCTACCACTACTCCACCTCCAGTACTAGTAGTATAAAAAAGATATATAGGCTGGAGCTTCAGCGCTTTCTTGCCAAGGGCTTCCCACTTGCTTATCACACTACCACCCTCTCTGCAGATCTAAAAAAGACGGCCCCTCTCTCCCTCCTCACTGGTGGTCACAGATCCGCCGGGGAAGAAAAGGGCGTGCAGCGTTGGCGCACTCATCGTCGGCGGCGAGTCACGAGCGGCGACAAGGCCGTCCTCTCAGACCTAAGCGCCAGCAGGATGGCCTCCGTCCCCAAGCTCGCTGCCGTAGTGTGTGCGGAGGGCGGCGACCACGAGCGAAGCCACTTCCGCCGACCCTCGGTATGCTACCTCTTTTTGAACCATACCCTTGTTCTATTGCCCCATCTGCCACGTCGTTGCATGTGGATCTTTTTCCACTCCACCATCTTCCCTATTTGCTGTCCTCTGCTCTGCTGGCCACGCAGACGAAAACCATAATTTGCACTATTAAAGGAAACCCTACTTGATGCAGACTAATCCATATGCAGGTTGAATAAGGAAAGGAAGGGAGCTGATCTTGTCCAAGAGAGTAAGCATCGAACCCGCATCTAGGTTGAAAAGGGGAAAATCAGTAGCTAAGGAACGAGTCTCGTGTCTCTTGTTTGAAGAAGGGTAGAAAGGCATGACAACGCAATAGAGAATGACCAGGTCGATTGGTTTGTTGTCCTCACATAGGAAAAAGGTGCTGGTGCACCCACTGTCCGAATGGGCCTCCCATGCTCTTATTGCCACTTTTTTGCTGTTAGTATAACTCCAGCAGTCAAGTCAAGCAATGCTACTGCTAAAGTGATGCCACATTTAACTAATGCCGCTCTCAGTCTAATGCCACTGATAAATTTAAGCAATGTCATTTAATGTCTTTGGATTATTTCAGGGTTAGTTTGTTGATTGTGGATGTATTAAAGATTTTTCAGCTAAGGCATTCTAATCTTTGTTGCACAGACCGATATACCAACGATGAAACTTGTTACTACCTTCAGATTTTTGCCTTTGTTAATGCTTATAGATTACATACCTCAGTTTCATGAGATAAGTTAATTTTTTTGTGCAGTGTCACCAAAATGCCAAGCCGTTGATGTCATTTTATTTTGGTTAAACTGCATGCACAATTATGAAGACAAGAGGAAAGGTCAAGAGTGGGCACCTCCTCCTCCGGCTGTTCTCTTGATTAGATTCGATCAAGTTTTTATGTCGATCGATTATCAAGATTGGGATAGCAATTTTAAGGTCCCCGAGTCGAAATGATGTTTACCTTGGAGGTACATGGTTTGCAATTTTTACTTGTCATTAGTTAATAATGCTAGTGACCTTCAGACTTTTGTATTTGGTTTAATGCTCATGCACAGCTAGTATACCAATCTTTGAAACTTGTTACCTTTACATTTTGTATTGTTAATTCTTATAGAAACCTTCCAAATGCTAGAATTTATTGAAATCTGTTTGATAAAACAATTGTACTCTACCTGTAATAAACTAACTACTCTCTTGTTGCACTAGCCCTTTGGATTAGTGTATATGTGTAGTATTCGAATGGTGTTGCATTAGCGTATGGACATAAATAAAGTGTGGCAAGCTTTCCCAGATATGTGCTCAAGAAAACTACTACCTGTTTTTCTAAATACTAGACGTTTGGGTACTTTAAATTGAACAGCGAAACCGTCTTATATTAAGGAACAGAGGGTGTAGAGTTCACTCAAATTATCCCGGTAAAGCTAGTCACACATTTGTTAAAATTAATGTTCATTATGTTATTGGAGGAGGTCTGTATGTTTGTCTCTAATGCCTGTCAACTACATACCTAACATCATGATGTAATGTTAAGTCATTTCCTTTTGTACAGTGTCACTGAATTGTCATGGCGGTGATGGCATTTTATTTTAGTAGAACTGCACAAAATTTGCTTAAAAGAAGAGGAAAGGTCAGGAATGGCTCAGTTTTTCAGAAAAAACTATGTATGCCTTCCTGACATCAGCCGTTGTTGCTTTATTTATTCCTTCAATCAGGTGGTTAGAAAGTCTTGCTACCTTTTCCCATTAAGAAATTGGAATGATTATATTTGTGAGTCTATGCTTCAACTAGTGCCACTTTTATAGTAATCACACTTTCAATATCTATGCATACAGGGATGCTCGATTTTTGTGGAACTGCACAAAAATTCCAACTGGTTCAACATTAGGAGCATGTTTTTTTCCAAAAATATCCAATTGGTGGCACTATGAGTTGTTCATTACGAAGGTACATTGTTTGCTACTATCTTGCTACTCTTTTTGTACTGTCATTAGATAGTAATACTAGTGGTTTGCATGTCAATTTATTGGCAGGGTAGACCTACATTGGAGGTGCAGGACAGGATTCAATGATTGGATGCTCAATTTCGGTTGTGTCGATTTCACCTCTTCCATCACTGCGAACATGGTGTGGTGTATGTTTACTAGCTGCTTGATATTTGTGCAGACAGAGATGTCTGCCCGTTGCTATTTTGGTTGAACTGCACAAGAGAATAGTATAGTCACTGCATGCAGTGCCATTTGAAAATAGACACAAAGATTGGATAGTCACTTCATGGACTGCAGAAAAGTAGTACTGTACTATTTACTGACCAACACTAGGTGCTTCATTGCTTTGGTCTGATTATAAAATGGGCATAATTTTGCCTAAGTTAAAGTTTGTATTCCGAAAATAGTCTCGCGGTGTGATCGAGAGAAGACCAAATCATATTGCAGTGGATGTTCCTCCATCATGTGTGGTTCATTCTCATGGTTCCAGTTGTTGGTGAAACCACTTACGTTTGCAAGAGGAATTGTAGACTTCACAAACAAATTTGTCTTTCATCATCTTGAATGTTGGCCAAAGAAGCATCCATGTTAGTAGGAAGAACAGATGTTTTTCTAGATCTTTGCTTTTGGGGCTACATATTTTTATATGATCTGTGAATCATTGAGATGCATTAACATGTTGATCTTATGTATGGGAATCATACTAGTTAGTTTTAGTTTGACGCAAGATCCGAAGTGGCTGATCTTTGCTTTGGAGCTACATATTTGTATATGATCTGTGAATCATTGAGATGCATTAGCGATTACTTATTTCTGTTCGCTCGGTGTTTACAAATTCTTGATCGATCACTAGCTAGCCTACAAATGCGCTCTGGCAGCTTTATTTGTGACGTTAAGATGCGAAGTGGCAGTTTTTGAATAAAATGCCTACCTCTGAAGAAACTAACAAGCTACACTATCGATCCTACGGATAAAATGCCTACCTCTGAAGAAACCGACAAGCTACACTATCGATCCTACGGATAAATAGCGGATCACGCATGTACTACCTCCTTTCCGGTTTGCGTGGGTCAATTCAAGAAGCGACCTACTCGATCCTACATGAATAAATAGCGGATCACGCATGTACTAGTACCTCCTTTCCGGTTTCGTGGCTTAATTCAAACCTCTCACCAACCAAGGTTCTCCCTCATACGGGTTTATTAGTCCCGTGAGCAAAGCAGCAAGACCAAGGCATGGCAATAATTAACGGCATGCGAAGTTTAAGCCTAATTAATTCCAGCGATTTAAGTGGCTGCATCGTGCCCTCGGCTGCGACTTCGTTGCATGCTGCTTGCAGCATCGCTGCTGCGGCGATTACGAGTGCTGCATGCAGCCGGCCATAATTAAGGCAGCTAAGCGATGCGAAAAAGATACGCTTTAATTGTTGCGGCTTTTTAAATCCGTGGAAACATTATTGACAAGGAGGAGATGATTGAGTGCACCGTTTGACCGCCATGTCGGCGTGCGACCGAGCGGGACGGGGCGGCACGATCATAATTTCAGTTTCCCTAGTTTTCCACGGCAAGCGGGCGCGCTAAGCCATTATGCATTGAATTCCGATGACCGTCGCGCTACCTTCCCCCTATAAGTACTGTTTCCCGGCCTTCTCCGGTGCCACCGTGACCCAACACGCCATATCCTCATAAGCCCCCACCGGCCCGAGGTCGCTCGCCACGTCCGCCATGCCCCTGCCCGTCCACGGTAGGCGACGCCAGAGGCGGTCACCGCCGGAACTAGTGTTCGGTTTTTCACCGGAAGGCAAACGGAGGGAGGAGGCATTATATCTGTCTTTAGATGGCAATGCGCAGATCGAGGAGTTGTTGGAGCGCGACCGCATGGCGGAGGAGCAGGAGTTGTTGAGGCGACCGCTGGCGGAGGAGCAGCGATCACCGATTTGCGCCGCCAGCGGGACATGGAGCAGCAGCGCACCGACGCTCGAGTCGCAGCGAGCGCCCGCAATCGGGCCGACTACGTGGAGGCTGGCGGCAGCAAATAGCCCTCGAGGCTGTCAGGCACGCACGCGTTCGCGACGCCGGTTTTTACTACCAGCTCGTCAAGTGGGTTTCCCACTTGGAAGCCGAAGCTTCGGTGGACCACGCCGGCATGGAAAGGGCCAACGCGCGCGAGCAATGCGCCCTATCGCACCTCTGGCAAGTCCGAGGCGAGGCGCAGGACGCCGGTGCCGGCGTTTAGCGTGTACCACAGATGGCGGACGGCATCGTCTAGTTAGCTAAGAGTAAGTTAGTACTTGTACGCTACTAGAGTATTAGTGGGAGTAGATAGTTAACTTGGCTATGATGGTTGTCAACGTGGAAGTTCGATTACTCTATATGTGGATCGGACTGTTACTTTGCTCACGAATGTTGAACTTTCCATTTGGACGTATGGAATGGGTTGTTATTTTTTTAAATGGGTTGTATTTGTCCTCCATGGGTTTAGAGGCTGACTTGTGGGCCTAGCAAGTTGACGCGTACACAATCAGGAGATGATTATGCGTGGAGAGGATGACAGCGAGGACCCGCCAAGGCCATGGCGATGCACGCAAGCAAGTGCCTCCTTATTTCAAGCCAATAAAAAATGGCTCCTCCTAGTGGATTCGACATCTGGGTCCCATGCCATTGTCAACGTAGTCAATAAGCGAGAGAATTGCAAAACGAGCGGTGACACGAGGGACCCAAACAGCTCGCCAGATTATTTTCTTTTGGGTTAATTTGATAAATGCCTCAGAAATGCCACTACAATTTCCAAACTTTGAAAATGCCATTTCATGTCATTTCTAGTGGCATTTTGAAGTGCAGAGTGGCGTTTTCAAAGTTTGCAAACTGCAGATAGCGTTTTCAAAGTTTGCAAAATTGCGTGGCATTTTTCAAAGTTTGGAAATTGCCGTGGCATTTTTATGAATCGCCATAACTGGAGTGGCATTTATCTAATTTGTTTTAGAGACGGAAGCAGGGTGTCAACTGGGTTGTGCGGGACACTCTGGCCTGTCTAGACAGCCTTTTCTTTTATGTTTACCACACACCAGCCCAGTAGTTTTTTTTCTTTTTGAAAATGGCTAGCCCATTTTTGTTGTGATATGTCAAGAAAGTCACTTTATCAGGCCTGTTGGGCTGCAAATCTTTCAAGACGAGGAGAGCTTCATTCGGTTGGCCGAGAAAATGGCCTATCAGTAATGAGAAATGGGTTGTACATTTTTAAAACACATCAAACTGGCAATTAGTTTCAAATATCTTTTTTTCATTTCGAGATTTTAAATTGCATTGATTTTTATGCGTGGACAATTTATTGGATTTTATATTGATATACATTTATTTTTAAATCAGTCTGAATGTGACTCGAAATTTGGGATTAAAACAGTTCGAACCGACCGACATATGCAAAATTTCGTATAATTTTTAACCGTGGCCACAATATGGGTTGTAATGCTAACAAAAGAATATGGGCTCCAAAAAACCCGTAAGAATTAGCAAATGGGCTGTAAACTATTTGAAATAATGGCAGATGGGCTGTATCTGTTTTCCACAGATTTGAGGCTTTCCACAGATGGCCCGTATACTGTTGGATGTCCATACAACGGCCGTCATGCTTCTTCAATCTCTGTTCTTCCTGCTCCAGCCGCTCAAACAAGCGCCGGCAGGACTACCTGCTCCCTCCTTCCCTGCGGCGGTTGTGCTTTGCCAGACGCCACCGCCCCCGTACTCCCATCGCTGGCCTAGCCATCCCTCTACTCACCCACAGTCCCACACCGCTGTTATTCTCCGGCGACGGCAGACGAACGATAAACCCTCGTGACATCGTACTCCCTCGGCGTGGGAAACAAGCTGCCGAGTCTTCCCTGCCTCCGTGTCGTTCCTTCCTAGGCCTCGCCATCGTCCACCGCCTGGTGCTCTCGGCGTGGCGTGGTCAACGTGGTCAACGACCGACATGCATCTGAAGTGGACTGTACGTGGAGAGGCTGACAGCTGGGTCCACGGCCGCACGCAAGGAAATGCCTCCTTATTACGCACAAAATAATGATTCCTCCACCTGACATCTGGGACCCACCGAAAGGGCCTTTGTATTTCGCGAAAAAAACGTTACCGCCGCTGACAGCTCGGACACACCAGCTATATATTCGCACGCAAGGAAGTGCCTCCTTGTTACGCCCAAAAAAAAGAATACTCCCCCTGCTAGCTGGGACCCAGTATAGTGGGCCTACTAAGTTGATGGGGACGAAGGGCTTTGTCAACTTAGTCAATATGCACGATTCTAGCTCGAGTGACCGTACGATGTCCATCCAACGGCCGTAGTGCTTATTCAACCTCTGGTCTTCTTGCTCCAGCCGCCCAAAGCAGCGCCGGTCGTGCCGCTTGCTCCCGCCTCCGTGGCGGCTGTGTTGCCATGAGGCCTCACCGCCCCATACTACTCCCACGCTGGCGGTCATCCCTCCACTCCACTCACCCACACCCCATGTTATTCTTCGGCGACGGCAGCGCAGCCGAACCAGTGAACCCTCATACTCCTCTCAGCATGGGCATCCACTGCTACGTCTTCCCTGGCTCCGCGTCGTGCACCGCCGTGGTGCTCTCGGCGCGGCATGGTCAATGTGGTAACGACCGAATTCCATCGAAAGAATCTTTGTCGTGGAGAGGTGACAATTTGGGTCCACGGCAGCCGCAAGGAAGTGCCTCCTTATTATGCGGAAAATAATTATTCCTCCACCTGACAGTAGGGACCCACCGGAAGGGCCACCAGTATTTCGCGAAAAAAATGTTTGCCTCTGACTGCTGGGACCCACCCGACGGGCCACCGTATTTCACGAAAAAAACGTCCCCCCTGCTTTCAGCTCGGACCCACCGGAAATGCCTCCTTATTACGCACAAAAAATGAATACCCCCTGCTAGCTGGGACCCACCTTGGTGGGAGGCTGACTTGTGGGCCTACTAAGTTGACGGGGACGGAGGGCTTTGTCAACTTAGTCAATATAAACGATTCTAGCTCCAGGTACCTTACGATGTCCATCCAACGGCCGTAGTGCTTCTTCAACCTCTGGTCTTCTTGCTCCAGCCGCCCAAAGCAGCGCCGGTCGTGCCGCATGCTCCTGCCTCCCGTGGCCGGATATGCTGCCGCGGAGGCCTCACCGCCCCCTACTATTCTCACCGCTGGCCAGGCCCAGCGGCGACGGCAGCCTCACACCGCAGCCGAACCAGTGAACCCTCGTACTCCTCTCCACGCGGGCTTCCACTGTCGCGTCTTCCCCGGCTCCCAGTCGTCCCCTTCCTAGGCCTTGCTGTCGTCCACCGCCCTGGTGCTCTCGGCGCGGCATTGTCAACATGGTCAAGGAACGACTTCCATCGGACGTGGACTGTATGTGGAGAGGTGACGATACTGGGTCCACGGCATGACAAGGAAGTGCCTCCTTATTACGCGGAAAATAATTATTCCTCCACCTGACAGCGGGGACCCACCGGACGGGCCACCGTATTTCGCGAAAAAAAAGTTTCCCCCCTGACTACTAGGACCCACCAGTTACACCTTCGCACGCAAGGAAGTGCGTCCGGGAAAAAAACCATTCGCCCCCCTGACTGTTGGGACCCACCAGCTACATCTTCGCATGCAAGGAAGTGCGTCTGGGCAAAAAAAACACGATTCGCCCCCCTGACTGTTGGGACCCACCATCTACATCTTCGCACGCAAGGAAGTGCGTCCGGCGGTAACGATTCGCCCCATTGCTGGGACCCACCAGCTACATCTTCGCACGCAAAGGAAGTGCGTCCGGGCAAAAAACGATTCGCCCCTCTGACTGCTGGGACCCACCAGCTACATTTTCGCACGCAAGGAAGTGCCTGACAGTCGGGACCCACCTGGTCGAAGCGTACATAGCGTTGTCATTCTGGTCGCAAACGTGTACGTACATACTGGTCGTTGTAGAGGCGCGCACGTAGCATGTACACGTACGTACAGCGGGCAGGGTGCAATAAAGAAAATACGGCCACGTACGTACATACGGGCAGGGTCTCGAACGCCTACTCGCGCATACATACGGCGAGGGCTCATGTACATGGCTAGGTCGGAACGGAGAAATAGCGTCGTCGTCGTGTTCATGGGGAGGCAACGGAATGCGTCGTGTTCATGGGGAGGCAACGGAATGCGTCGTGTTCATCGGGAGGCAACGGAACGCGTGGGAGCCAACCGGCTTGCATGGAACAGGCGATGGAAACAAGGCCTGGCATACCGCAGAACGGAGGAAACGGCCTTGTGTTCGACCGGCCACGTTTGAAGCGGGTCTGTTGATCGGGAGGGTGTGGCGTCCGCCAAAGCGGAGGAAACAGGCCTCCTACGGTCGAAGCGGGGTCTGTTGATCGGGAGGGGTGTGGCGTACCGCAAAGCGGATTTAAACGGACTTATGTTGGGCGCCACGGTCGAAATGGGGTCCTGTTCGCCGGGAGGGTGTGGCGACCGCAAAGCAGGACTCCACGGATCTATTCATCTCCACCGTCGACCTCCTCCAGCCTCCACGGGCTACCTCCTCCAGCCTCCACGGGCTCTTGTTCATCCAGCCTCCACCGCGCGCTACTCCACCGGCCCCTGTTCAACCACCCCTCCACGGGCACCCCTCCACCGTCTACTGTTTATCCAGCCCTCCACACCACGGGGTCCTGTTCAACCACCCCTCCACGGGCACCCCTCCACCGTCTACTGTTCATCCAGCCCTCCACACCATGGGTCCTGTTCATCCAGAGGCAACGCCACCGCTCCTTTGTTCATCAAACCCCCTCCCTCGCAATGCTCACTGTTCATCCAATCAATCGGCTTGATTAGCAGCGAGAGCGAAGAATCACTCGATCGGGTTGATTAACGACCATCGATCGATCGCTCGAGTTCGAGAACGCGTAGCTTCGCAGTGCAATCGCCGGGTTCGATTAAAGCCCAACGCCTCGCTCGGGTTCGATTAGAATAACGCCGCACACACACGCAGCAGCGTCGTGTACGAGAAAGCGTGCATCGCTTCGGCCCGACCTCCCACCATAACCGCAACTCCCGACATTTTCCACCCCTCGCTTCTACCACGGTTTTTCCGTCATGGACGGCCCAAAGAATGTCATGCAGCTGCGTCTCCCGCCCGCCTGTGACGAAAAGCCCATTTTTGTCATGATTTTTGTCATAAGTAGGAGCCCACCACATCTATGATGATACCGGGTTTTGTCACAATTATCGTCATAGAAGTGTCATATGTATGACACACACAAAAATTCGTTCGGCCCAAAATGTCACGGATGTGTCTTTTTTTTGTAGTGTTATGGTGATACGTGTCGGATTACGGGTTCCGGCAAAACCCTTGAGGTTCGAACTCTGGGGTGCGCACGAAGGTCTCTTCACCCTAGCTCTGGCTCTCACCATGATCTCAAAGCCTAGCTCGCCGAACCCGAAGAACAAGGGACACAAGAGTTTATACTGGTTCGGGGCACCGATGTGGTGTAATAGCCTACTGCAGTTTGGTGTGGTGGATTGCCTAGTAGGCTGGGGATGAATGATACGTCTCCAACGTATCTATAATTTTTTATTGCTCCATGCTATATTATCTACTGTTTTGGACATTATTGGGCTTTATTATCCACTTTTATATTATTTTTGGGACTAACCTATTAACCGGAGGCCCAGCCCAGAATTGCTGCTTTTGCCTATTTCAGAGTTTCGCAGAAAAGGAATATCAAACGGAGTCCAAATGGAATAAAACCTTCAAGAACGTGATTTTTAGGAAGATTATGATCCGGGAGACTTGGAACCTACATCAAGAAACAAAAGAGGAAGCCACGAGGTAGGGGGCGCACCCACCCCCAGTATGCGCCTCCACCCTCGTGGGCTCCTGTTGCTCCACCGACATACTCCTTTCTCCTATATATAGCTCACGCACCCCAAGCGATCGACACGGAGCCAAAACCTAATTCCACCGCCGCAACCTTCTACACTCCACGAGATCCCATCTTGGGGCCTGTTAGGAGCTCGGAGGGGGCATCCATCACGGAGGGCTTCTACATCAACACCATAGCCTCTCCGATGAAGTGTGAGTAGTTTACCTCAGAACTTCGGGTCCATAGTTAGTAGCTAGATGGCTTCTTCTCTCTTTTTGGATCTCAATACAATGTTCTCCCCCTCTCTTGTGGAGATCTATTCGATGTAATCTTCCTTTTGTGGTGTGTTTGTTGAGACCAATGAATTGTGGGTTTATGATCAAGATTATCTATGAACAATATTTGAATCTTCTCTGAATTCTTTTATGTATGATTGGTTATCTTTGCAAGTCTCTTCAAATTATCAGTTTGGTTTGGCCTACTAGATTGATCTTTCTTGCAATGGGAGAAGTGCTTAGCTTTGGGTTCAATCTTGTTGTGCCCTTTCCCAGTGACAGTATGGACAGCAAGGCACGTATTCTATTGTTGCCATCGAGGATAACAAGATGGGATTTTTATCGTATTGCATGAATTTATCCCTCTACATCATGTCATCTTGCTTAAGGCGTTACTCTGTTTTCATGAACTTAATACTCTAGATGCATGTTGGATAGTGGTCGATGAGTGGAGTAATAGTAGTAGATGCAGGTAGGAGTCGGTCTACTTGTCTCGGACGTGATGCCTATATACATAATCATTCCTATATATTCTCATAACTATGCTCAATTCTGTCAATTGCTCAACAGTAATTCGTTCACCCACTGTAAAATACTTATGCTCTTGAGAGAAGCCACTAGTGAAACCTATGGCCCCAGGGTCTATCTTCATCATATTAATCTTCCAACACTTAGTTATTTCCTTTGCTTTTATTTTACTTTGCATCTTTATCACAAAAATACCAAAAATATTATCCTATCATATCTATCAGATCTCACTCTCGTAAGTGACTGTGAAGGGATTGACAACCCTTATCGCGTTGGTTGCGAGGATTTATTTGTATTGTGCAGGTGCGAGGGACTCGCGCATAGCCTCCTACTGGATTGATACCTTGGTTCTCAAAAACTGAGGGAAATACTTACGCTACTGTGATGCATCACCCTTTCCTCTTCAAGGGAAAACCAACACAGTGCTCAAGAGGTAGCAAGAAGGATTTCTGGTGCCGTTGCCGGGGAGTATACGCAAAAGTCAACATACCAAGTACCCATCACAATCCCTTATCTCCCCCATTACATTATTTGCCATTTGCCTCTCATTTTTCTCTCCCTCACTTCACCCTTGCCGTTTTATTCGCCCACTCCGTTTCCGTTCGCCTCTTTTTCGCTTGCTTTTTGTTTGCTTGTGTGTTGGATTGCTTGCTTGTCACGATGGCTCAAGATAATACCAAATTATGTGACTTTACCAATACCAACAATAATGATTTCCTTAGCACTCGATTGCTCCTCTTCGAATCTGAATCTTGTGAAATCAATGCTGCTTTGTTGAATCTTGTCACGAAAGATCAATTCGCCGGCCTTCCTAGTGAAGATGTCGCTACTCATCTAAATAGCTTCGTTGATTTGTGTGATATGCAAAAGAAGAAAGATGTTGATAATGATATTGTTAAATTGAAGCTATTTCCTTTTTCGCTTAGAGATCATGCTAAAGCTTGGTTTTCGTATTTGCCTAAAAATAGTATTGATTCTTGGAACAAGTGCAAAGATGCTTTTATCTCTAAATATTTTTCTCCCGCTAAGATCATCTCTCTTAGAGACGATATTATGAATTTTAAGCAACCTGATCATGAACATGCTGCACTAGATTGGGAGAGGATGAAATTAATGATACGTAACTGCCCTACTCATGGTTTGAATTTGTGGATGATTATACAAAACTTTTATGCCGGATTAAATTTTGCTTCTAGAAATCTTTTAGATTCGGCCGCGGGAGGCACTTTTATGGAAATCACTTTAGGAGAAGCTACTAAACTCCTAGATAATATTATGGTTAATTATTCTCAATGGCACACTAAAAGATCTACTAATAAAAAAGTGCATGCGATAGAAGAAATTAATGTTTTGAGTGGAAAGATGGATGAACTTATGAAATTATTTGCTAGTAAGAGTGTTTCCTCCGATCCTAATGATATGCCTTTGTCTACTTTGATTGAGAATAATAATGAATCTATGGATGTGGATTTTGTTGGTAGGAATAATTTTGGTAACAACGCGTATAGAGGAAACTTTAATCCTAGGCCTTATCCTAGTAATTCCTCTAATAATTATGGAAATTCCTACAACAACTCTTATGGAAATTTTAATAAGATGCCCTCTGAATTTGAGACTAGTGTTAAAGAGTTTATGAATTCGCAAAAGAATTTCAATGCTTTGCTTGAGGAAAAATTGCTTAAAGTTGATGAATTGGCTAGGAACGTTGATAGAATTTCTCTTGATGTTGATTCTTTAAAGCTTAGATCTATTCCTCCTAAGCATGATATCAATGAGTCTCTGAAAGCCATGAGAATTTCCATTGATGAGTGCAAAAAAGAACTGCTAGGATGTGTGCTAAGAAAAATTGCTTTTGTTCTTCAAATTTTTATGAAAACAAAGATGAAGATCTAAAAGTTATTGATGTGTCCCCTATTAAATCTTTGTTTTGCAATATGAATCTTGATAATGATGGGACTGAATATGATCCACCTTTACCTAGAAGGCGTTCCAAAAATTCGGAGTTTTTAGATCTTGATGCTAAAATTGATAAAAGTGGGATTGAAGAAATCAAAACCCTAGATGTTGCTAAACCCACTATTTTGGATTTCAAGGAATTTAATTATGAAAGTTGCTCTTTGATTGATTGTATTTCCTTGTTGCAATCTGTGCTAAATTCTCCTCATGCTTATAGTCAAAATAACGCGTTTACTAAACATATTGTTGATGCCTTGATGCAATCTTATGAAGAAAAGCTTGAGTTGGAAGTTTCTATCCCTAGAAAACTTTATGATGAGTGGGAACCAACTATTAAAATTAAGATTAAGGATCATGAATTTTATGCTTTATGTGATTTGGGTGCTAGTGTCTCCACTATTCCCAAAACTTTGTGCGATTTGCTAGATTTCCGTGATTTTGATGATTGCTCTCTAAACTTGCACCTTGCGGATTCCACTATTAAGAAACCTATGGGAAGAATTAATGATGTTCTTATTGTTGCAAATAGGAATTATGTGCCCGTAGATTTTATCATTCTTGATATAGATTGCAATCCTTCATGTCCTATTATTCTTGGTAGACCTTCCCTTAGAATGATTGGTGCAATTATTGACATGAAGGGAATATTAGATTCCAATTTCCATTAAAGAAAGGCATGGAAAATTTCCCTAGGAAGAAAATAAAATTACCCTATGAATCTATTATGAGAGACACTTACGGATTGCCTACCAAAGATGGCAATACCTAGATCTATCCTTGCTTTTATGCCTAGCTAGGGGCGTTAAACGATAACGCTTGTTGGGAGGCAACCCAATTTTATTTTTAGTTTTTTGCTTTTTGCTTCTGTTTAGGAATAAATATTTGTTCTAGCCTCTGGTTAGATGTGTTTTTATGTTTCAATTAGTGTTTGTGCAAAGTTAAACCTATAGGATCTTCTTGGATGATAGTTATTTGATCGTGCAGAAATTTCCAGAAACTTTCTGTTCACGAAAACAATTGTTAAAAATCATCAGAACGTGATAAAATAGTTATTCAAATTGCTGCTGATCAATAAACAAATTTCCTAGGTCGTTCTGTTGTGGCTTATCTTTTGGAGTTCCAGAAGTTTGTGTTAGTTATAGATTACTACAGACTGTTCTGTTTTTGACAGATTCTGTTTTTCGTGTGTTGTTTGCTTATTTTGATGAATCTATGGCTAATAAAAAGGTTTATAAACCATACAGAAGTTGGAATACAGTAGGTTTAACACCAATATAAATAAAGAATGAGTTCATTACAGTACCTTGAAGTGGTCTTTTGTTTTCTTTCGCTAACTGAGCTCACGAGATTTCTGTTGAGTTTTGTGTTGTGAAGTTTTCAAGTTTTGGGTGAAAGATTTTTTATGGATTATGGAACAAGGAGTGGCAAGAGCCTAAGCTTGGGGATGCCCATGGCACCCCCAAGATAATCTAAGGACACCAAAAATCCAAAGCTTGGGGATGCCCTGGAAGGCATCCCCTCTTTCGTCTACTTCCATCGGTAACTTTACTTGGAGCTATATTTTTATTCACCACATGATATGTGTTTTGCTTGGAGCATCTTGTATGATTTGAGTCTTTGATTTTTAGTTTACCACAATCATCCTTGTTTTACACACCTTTTGAGAAGATCCATACATGATTTGGAAATTATTAGAATACTCTTTGTGCTTCACTTATATCTTTTGAGTTATATATTTTTGCTCTGGTGCTTCACTTATATCTTTTAGAGCACGGTGGTGGATTTGTTTTGTAGAAACTATTGATCTCTCATGCTTCACTTAGATTATTTTGCGTCTTAAATAGCATGGTAATTTGCTTAAATAATCTTAATATGCTAGGTATTCAAGAATAGTAAAAACTTTCTTATGAGTGTGTTGAATACTAAAAGAAGTTTGATGCTTGATGATTGTTTTGAGATATGGAGGTAATAATATCAAAGTCATGCTAGTTGAGTAGTTGTGAATTTGAGAAATGCTTGTGTTGAAGTTTGCAAGTCCCGCAGCATGCACGTATGGTAAACGTTATGTAACAAATTTGAAACATGAGGTGTTCTTTGATTGTCCTCCTTATGAGTGGCGGTCGGGGACGAGCGATGGTCTTTTCCTACCAATCTATCCCCCTAGGAGCATGCGCGTAGTGCTTGGTTTTTGATGACTTGTAGATTTTTGCAATAAGTATGTGAGTTCTTTATGACTAGTGTTGAGTCCATGGATTATACGCACTCTCACCCTTCCATCATTGCTAGCCTCTTCGGTACCATGCTTTGCCCTTTCTCACATTGAGAGTTGGTGCAAACTTAGCCGGTGCATCCAAACCCCGTGAGATGATACGCTCTTTCACACATAAACCTCCTTATATATTCCTCAAAACATCCACCATACCTACCTATTATGGCATTTCCATAGCCATTCCGAGATATATTGCCATGCAACTTTCCACCATTCCGTTTATCATGACACATTCATCATTGTCATATTGCTAGCATGATCATGTAGTTGACATAGTATTTGTGGCAAATCCACCCTTCATAATTCTTTCATACATGTCACTCTTGGTTCATTGCATATCCCGGTACACCGCCGGAGGCATTCATATAGAGTCATACTTTGTTCTAGTATCGAGTTGTAATCATTGAGTTGTAAATAAATAGAAGTGTGATGATCATCATTTCTAGAGCATTGTCCCAAGTGAGGAATGAAAAAAGAGAAAGGCCATAAAAAAAAGAGAAGTCCCAAAAAATGAGAGAAAAAGAGAGAAGGGACAGTGCTACTATCCTTTGCCACACTTGTGCTTCAAAGTAGCACCATAATCTTCATGATAGAGAGTCTCTTGTTTTGTCACTTTCATATACTAGTGGGAATTTTTCATTATAGAACTTGGCTTGTATATTCCAACAATGGGCCTCCTCAAGTGCCCTAGGTCTTCGTGAGCAAGCAAGTTGGATGCACACCCACTTAGTTTCTTTAGTTGAGCTTTCATACATTTATAGCTCTAGTGCATCCGTTGCATGGCAATCCTTACTCCTTGCATTAACATCAATCGATGGGCATCTCCATAGCTCATTGATTAGCCTCGTTGATGTGAGACTTTCTCCTTTTTTGTCTTCTCCACATAACCCACATCATCATATTCTATTCCACCCATAGTGCTATGTCCATGGCTCGCGCTCATATATTGCGTGAAAGTTTATAGGTTTGAGATTACTAAAGTATGAAACAATGGTTTGGCTTGTCATCGGGGTTGTGCACGATGAGATCATTCTTGTGTGACGAAAATGGAGCATGACTAAACTATATGATTTTATAGGGATGAACTTTCTTTGGCCATGTTATTTTGAGAAGACATAATTGCTTAGTTAGTATGCTTGAAGTATTATCATTTTTATGTCAATATGAGCTTTTATCTTGAATCTTTTGGATATGAATATTGATACCACAATTAAGAAGAATTACATTGAAATTATGCCAAGTAGCACTCCGCATCAAAAATTATCTTTTTTATCATTTACCTACTCGAGGACGAGCAGGAATTAAGCTTGGGGATGCTTGATACGTCTCCAACGTATCTATAATTTCTGATTGCTCCATGCTATATTATCTACTGTTTTGGACATTATTGGGCTTTGTTATCCACTTTTATATTATTTTTGGGACTAACCTATTAACTAGAGGCCCAGCCCAGAATTGTTGTTTTTTGCCTATTTCAGAGTTTCGCAGAAAAGGAATATCAAACGGAGTACAAACGTAATTAAACCTTCGGGAACGTGATTTTTAGGAAGATTATGATCCGGGAGACTTGGACCCTATGTCAAGAAACAAAAGAAGAAGCCATGAGGTAGGAGGGCGCGCCCTCCACCCTCGTGGGCCCCTTGTTGCTCCATCGACGTACTCCATCCTCCTATATATACCTACATTACCCCAAGCGATCGGATCGGAGCCAAAACCTAATTCCACCGCCGCAACCTTCTGTACTCCACGAGATCCCATCTTGGGGCCTGTTTGGCTCCGCGGAGGGCATCCATCACGGAGGGCTTCTACATCAACACCATAGCCTCTCCGATGAAGTGTGAGTAGTTTACCTCAGACCTTGGGTCCATAGTTAGTAGCTAGATGGCTTCTTCTCTCTTTTTGGATCTCAATACAATGTTCTCCCCCTCTCTTGTGGAGATCTATTCGATGTAATCTTCTTTTTGCGGTGTGTTTGTTGAGACCGATGAATTGTGGGTTTATGATCAAGATTATCTATGAACAATGTTTGAATCTTCTCTGAATTCTTTATGTATGATTGGTTATCTTTGCAAGTCTCTTCGAATTATCAGTTTGGTTTGTCCTACTAGATTGATCTTTCTTGCAATGGGAGAAGTGCTTAGCTTTGGGTTCAATCTTGCGTTGTCCTTTCCTAGTGATAGTAGGGGCAGCAAGGCACGTATTGTATTGTTGCCATCGAGGATAACAAGATGGGATTTTTATTGTATTGCATGAATTTATCCCTCTACATCATGTCATATTGCTTAAGGCGTTACTCTGTTTTCATGAACTTAATACTTTAGATGCATGCTGGATAGCGGTTGATGAGTGGAGTAATAGTAGTAGATGCAGGCAGGAGTCGGTCTACGTGTCTCGGACGTGATGCCTATATACATAATCATACCTAGATATTCTCATAACTATGATCAATTCTGTCAATTGCTCAACAGTAATTCGTTCACCCACCGTAAAATACTTATGCTCTTGAGAGAAGCCACTAGTGAAACCAATGGCCCCCGGGTCTATCTTCATCATATTAATCTTCCAACACTTAGTTATTTCCTTTGCTTTTATTTTACTTTGCATCTTTATCACAAAAATACCAAAAATATTATCCTATCATATCTATCAGTTCTCACTCTCGTAAGTGACCGTGAAGGGATTGACAACCCCTTATCGCGTTGGTTGCGAGGATTTATTTGTATTGTGCAGGTGCGAGGGACTCGCGCATAGCCTCCTCTTGGATTGATACCTTGGTTCTCAAAAACTGAGGGAAATACTTACGCTACTGTGCTGCATCACCCTTTCCTCTTCAAGGTAAAACCAACGCAGTGCTCAAGAGGTAGCAATGAACAAGTACAAGGGAAGAACTACCTCCTGGGGAGAGGTGTTCTTGAGCTCAGTGAGCTTGTGTGTGTGGATGGAATGGATCTGATCCAGGATCAGTTGGGGCAAAATCAGTTGCCTCCTACGGTGGTGGCTAGTCCTATTTATAGAGGCCCGGGTCCTCTTCCCAAATGTTCGGCGGGAAGGGATCCCACAATGGCCAATTTGAACGGGGACAACTAGTACAAGCTATCCTGACAAAAGGTGGTCTTCACCTCCGTCCTGCCGTCCTGCTAGTCTTGGTCTCGTTGAACCGATACGGAAACCTTTGCCTGATGCCTCGGGACTCCTCGCATGCGCCTGCTCCTTTAGCACCAAATAGGAAACTAGTACTCTACGCCCACTGGCGCCCGCCTGGCCTTGGTCGTCATGGCTCACGTCACGGGAACCTCACGAGGTGCCCCTCGCCTTGATCTCTCCGCTCCTCGTGAGCCAGCCTAGTGAGGCTGCCCCTGAGGAGGTCTTGTGTCGCCCGCCTCGCGAGGCTTGGCCCCTCGCGAGGGTCTTGAGTGTTCGCTAGTTAAGATGGGTCATACCAGGCCGTTAGTGGAGCCACGCCGTGGGCCGCAGGCAGGCAAGTCTGGGGACCCCTGTTCCCAGAACGCCGACAGTTGCCCCCGGGCCTAAGGAGCACTCGGACTTGGCTTCGAGGCGAAGCCAAGGGGCAAGTGCGGAGCGCCGTGGGCCCCAACTGCCTGCGACCTTGATTGACGCGTGGCGACTGACAAGACATGGGCGTCTCCGCTTCCCCATGCTGCCTCGGCAACTGCTCGACTTGACGAGTCCCTGCTGGATGCAGAAAAGCCATCATTACTTGCGATTGTGGAGGTCGGCGGTTGGCCTCCTCCTGCTATAAATGGGGAGGGGGCAGAGCCCCCGTCGCCCATCTCTTCCTCCGTTCCACTTGCTTCTTCCTTGCTCCTCGTTTCACTGCTAGCAGCAACACCCATGGCGCCGATATGGAGATTCTCAGCCGCCGAGAAGGGAAAAGCCCCCCCAGAAGAGCCGGGGCCACTCCCGCCAAAGAAGAGGCTGGCCCGGCGCCACGACGTCTTCGTGAGGCCAGAGGTGACGAGGCCTTGGCATGAGTGGCCTCCTCCCGGATATCCGCTGTCTTTGTACACCCAGGCAGAGGGCTCCGGAGGGGGAGGCGGCAATCAACACCGACCGCGTCGTAGCCGTGGTGGCCGCGCAGCGGTGGCGCGCGCTGCCGCCCCAGGAACCCATGTCGAGGGCTCCTCGTGCGAACTGGTGGTGTGGGCGGCGATGCCCCCGCGCTCTTGGATTCGCTTCCCACAGTTCTTCTCCACCGAGATGCCGCCGAGGGGTCCCCTCGAGCTGTGGCTGCAGCACACTGAGTGTGATGCCCCGGCGATGGGGGCGGAGGTTGAGGTCGTCTCCCCGGGCAAGATCTTCATGACCCGCGGATGGGTGAGGTCAGCCAAATTTGCCATGCGGAGGGCACCCTCGCCATCCACTTCGAATACGACGGCGCCTCCACGATGTTCTTCAAGGTCTTCGACGAGGAAGGCCGCCGCCTCGAGTGCTGCCCTGGAGGGGGTCGTCGGGACGGCACAACGGCAGGAGCCGGTTTTGCCGCTGGCCTCGCCAGCAGTTCCTCCTGCAGCAGCGATGGCGCTTGGGAGTCCAGCGACTCTCTCGAGCCCTAGGAGACTTCAAAGATGAGCGACGACAGCTATGTGCCCCCGAGCTCCCGCCGTGTCCAGAGCGCAGCAGCAGCGTCCGCCCGCCGCCGACGCTGATCTGGATGGGGTGGGCTCCGGCCTCCCGCGGCCCACTGTTGATGATGGCGTCAGTGGCGGCGCCCGTAGTTATAGCTTTCGATATTTTTTTCCTTTTGTTCCCTGCGAGGAATTAAGATGGACCCTGCGGGGGTGTGTAAGGAATCTATAGCGCCTTTTGTGTTAATATTATCCCCATTAAAAAGCTTATGTTCGCACGTCTTGCTCCGGCTCGGTCCCCCCTTTCCATCCCTACGGCAGCCCGACGCTCTATGCTGACAGGCCCCAGTCCCCAGGCAGGCTTCAGCCATCGCTGGTATGCCAGGTCGCGATGCCGTGGTCAAGGCCAGGAGGTGAGCGGCCCGAGGTCCGGTAAGAGCCCCTAAGGCGCGATGCTCAGGAGGTCCCCCTTAGCGTGCAAGCGACTCCCAAAAGGTAGGAAAGGTAAGTGGCGTCGCCGCAGCAAGGCTGCATGAGCTAGGAATTATGTGTCTCAGCGCTGGCCCAGCTTCAATGCTTGACTTATCTTTGGCGATTCTGGGTCGACTCCCTGCGCTACGCCTGGCTCGTGCGTCGGTGGGGGTGCTACTAGGTCAGGCTCACGTTAGATCCCTCCTCATCTCGTGCCCTCCTGAGTGCTCTGCGTTCTTGGGTCTCGACCCTCGAGCAAGGCTCAGCCGCCGCTGGTATGCCAGGTCGCGATGCCGTGGTCAAGGCTAGGGGGTGAGGGCTGGAGAGTTAGTAAGAGCTTCTGAGGCGTGGTGCTCAGGAGCCTCCCTTTCACGCGCAAACGGATGGCACGAGAGAAGGAACAAGCTGACGGGGCCACCAATAGCCAGCGCTCCGGAGGTTCCTGCGGGTCAGTTGGAGAGGGAATATAGCCCGTGATCGCGTTGGTTACCGAGCTGTCGATTGTTCCGCAAGAATACATAGACACTAAGGATCTGACGAGGTGACGTGCGCGGAGCGTGCCGCGAGCCAGAGCTCGATCTCTCATGTTTATCAGCGTTGTAGGGACGGACCCGAGCACAAGCGTCGTGCCGATATGTGGAGCTCTTGCTGCGGTGTAAACAGGAGATCAGTCAGCAATGAGGGATGCCGCGAGATGTTATCAAACAAGTGATAGTTGTAGGGAAGTCACGCAAGAATATAAGTTAGTTTAGATAGATGCAAGAATGATACATGCCACTGGGACGGACCCGAGCGGCCTGGGGATGATGCAGCCCGAGGGGCGCCCCCAATAGAGTAAGATAAAGATGCAAAAAGATACATGCCGCAGGGACAGGCCTGTGCGACCTGGGAATGATGCAGCCCGAGGGGCGCTCCCAGCTGAACAACCCGGGAAATGTCACATGGTTCCGTCGTCGAAGGAGTGTTGAGGTAGCTGAAGGTGCATGCTGAAGGAGGCTCTGGGGGCTCGGGTGGTTCCTTGAGGACCGTCGCCATCTTCGCCCGTACTGCATGATGCCTGGCCTCCTGAGCCGCCAGGATGCTCCGTAGATGACACTGGTAGGTGACAGCCGCGTTCGATAGGCCAAACGGCATGCGAACATAGCTGTGAGGTGGCCCCTCGCACCGGCCAACGCACGAAGGCCAGAAGCGCTCCTGATATGCGGCCTTGTTGAGCCCTGGAATGTCGACGCAGACGCGCAGCCCGCCGTCCTCGCCGGGATGGGGAGCTACGCCGGGTGGTGGGCGGCGGTTGCCGCGTACGTTCCTTGCCTCTTGAAGCTCCTGGATTGCCTGGGTGATGAACTCCTGAGCACTAGGCGCTCCTTGCCTTGTGCCCTCTTTAGGGAAACATGCAGCGAAGCATGCCTACACGTGATGCCCGAGCGCCTCCCTCGTGACATTGGCTAGGTCTAAGGCCCTCCAGAAGAGAGCCCCCGAGCCCAGCCTGAGGAGGGCACCGGGCGCGCCTTCCTATGCGAGGGGGAAGGTGCCCCGACTGCGGGCACGGATCCTGAGGTGGTGCCACTGGAGACACCGCTTCCCTGAGGCGCTAGGTGGATTAGATGCTTCTTCTTCTTGGGGATGGCCTCAGGAGGGTACAGGGTGCCTTCGTTGTCGGGGTCTTCAATCACTGCGGCTTGGAAGGCACGCTCCAGGGAGCACACCGCATCTCTTTCTTCACAGGGGACCGTGATGACTCCGCCGCTTCCTGGCATTTTGAGGACGTTGTAGCCGTGGTGGGTCACCGCCATGAACTTGGCCAATGCTGGACACCCAAGGATGGCGTTGTACGGCAGACGGATGTGGGCGATGTCGAAGTCAATGAGCTCGGTGCGGTAGTTGTTGCGCTGGTCGAAGGTGATAGGGAGGCGGACCTGCCCTATCGGGGTGGTGGAGCCGTTGGTCACTCCTGAAAAAGGCTTGGTAGGCTATAGCTGATCATATGGCACTTGGAGGCTATCGAACGTCTCGACGGACAGGACATTGAGCCATGCGCCGCCGTTGATGAGGGTCTTGGTGACTTGGACGTTGCTAATGACGGGTGAGCTAGCAGAGCATCGGGAGGGCGCCGACAGTAGCCGTGCACTTGAGCTGGTCCGACGAGCTGAAGGTGATGGCGCACTTGGACCACCTGAGCGGGCACGTGGCCTCGAGCCTGGGAAGGGCCGCGTTCACCTCGCGAGCAACCTGCTTGAAGATGTGCTGGGAAGCTGGGGCCTGAGCACCGCCCAAGATGCAAGCGATAGTGTGTGGCTCCTGGAAGCCCCCACCCCCTCGTCCTAATGGTGGTCGTCGTTCCTTCTTGGCGGTGGCAGCAACGGAGGGAGGCCAGGATTGCCCTGAGGACGGTCCTCACGAGGCTGGTCCCTCCAGGCGTCCTCACGAGGCTTGTCCTGCCAGTGGTCCTCGCGGGGCCTGTCACGCCACTCCTGACAGGGGCCGCGGTCGTCCCAGCGTCCTCCACTTCGTCCTCCTCCTCGGCCATAGCCCCGGTCGTTGTGCTCGAGGCGTCGACTGAAGTGTCCATCTCGAATAGCCCTCAGCTCTTGACAGTCATTGGTGTTGTGGCTGTGTACGTTGTGGAAGGCGCAGAATAGACGGCTGCTCTTGGACGACTCGGGGTGGTCCCGGTCGCGCTTTGTATCTGGCTCCGCGGCTAGCACGGCTGCCCCCTTGCGCTTCACGTCCTTGGCCTTGGCTTTCTTCTTCATGCGCGGGCGCCCGCCGCGGCGGGTCATGCCAAGGGGCCGCGCGTCTTTGTGCCAGGGCGCCGCCTTGGTGCGGAGGCGGCGGAGGCGCTCCGTGAGCTACATCGCCCACAGCTGGAGGAGGGCGAGGCAGCGAGAGGGACGGTGCGGGGGAGCCCCTAGCGGCGGTGATGACCTCGGCGATGCGGTCCAGCCAGTCCTCGTAGAGGTCGTCGACCAGGCGGTAGCGCAGGAGCTCGCGTGCCATGAGCAGTGCGGCCTGCGCGTCCGTGGGAGCGCGACGAGCGTGGGACGATGAGCCGGCTGGAGTCAGCGACGGGGTAATGGTGCGGCTGTCCCGCCGCACAGAGGGGTGCAACAAAGATGCTTGCTGCTCGTTTCCTGCCTGGCCGGCGGCGGCGGGTGATGGAGAACGATGGGGAGGCCCGCCGACAGGGGCTGTCTGAGCGACATGGGCGGCCAGGGCGGCCTGACGCTCGGCGCGAGCTCGACGCGCATTCTCCATGGACGTCGTGGAGCGGTGGAACATGGATCGACGAAAGGAAAGCTTCAGCGCACCCCTACCTGGCGCGCAAAATGTCGGATTACGGGTTCCGGCAAAACCCTTGAGGTTCGAACTCTGGGGTGCGCATGAAGATCTCTCCCCCCCCCCCTAGCTCGCGCTCTTACCATGATCTCAAAGCCTAGCTCGCCAAACCCGAAGAACAAGGGCCACAAAAGTTTATACTGGTTCGGGCCACCGATGTGGTGTAGTACCCTACTCCAGTGTGGTGTGGTGGATTGCCTAGTAGGCTGGGGATGAACAAGTACAAGGGAAGAACTACCTCCTGAGGAGAGGTGTTCTTGAGCTCGGTGAGCTTGTGTGTGTGTGTAGATGGAATAGATCTGATCCAGGATCAGTTGGGGCAAAATCAGTTGCCTCCTACGGTGGTGGCTAGTCCTATTTATAGAGACTCGGGTCCTCCTCCCAAATGTTCGGCAGGAAGGGATCCCACAACGGCCAATTTGAAGGGGGACAGCTAGTACAAGCTATCCTGACAAAAGGTGGTCTTCGTCTGCCAAAGGCTCTGGTGGTGACGTCGTCGTGCGCTCCGCGATGACCTCCATCCTGCCGTCCTGCTGGTCTTGGTCTCGTTGCACCGATACGGAAACCTTTGCATGATGCCTCGGGACTCCTCGCCTGCACCTGCTCCTTTAGCACCGAAGAGGAAACTAGTACTCTGCGCCCGCTGGCGCCCGCCTGGCCTTGGCCATCATGGCTCACGTCACTGGAACCTCACGAGGTGCCCCTCGCCTTGATCTCTCCGCTCCTCGCGAGCTAGCCTAGTGAGGCTGCCCCAGAGGAGGTCTTGTGTTGCCCGCCTCGCGAGGCTTGGCCCCTCGCGAGGGTCTTGAGTGTTCGCTGGTGAAGATGGGCCGTACCAGGCCGTTAGTGGAGCCACGCCGTGGGCCTTAGGCAGGCAAGTCTGGGGACCCCCGTTCCCAGAACACCGACAATACGATACCGGGGCATCTGCCCCAAGCTTGGCCAAGCCAAAGGCAGTGCCCATACCCGTGTACTCAAGTCTCCTTTGGTGGGGAGGATGATGATGGTGGTGGTGATGAGGTAGTACTGTCCTTCTTCCTCAGCTTACGCTTGAGGATGGAATTTTCCTCCCTCAAGTCATTGATCTCCTACTCAAGCCTTAATATCTTTTCCCGTAATTCCTGCTTGTTTTCCTGCAGAAGGCGAAAAGGGATAAACTGGATCTTAGGTTTCTTTACTTTGTAAGGGAGACTTGACTTCTTGAAATCCCGTGCATGTCCCCATGTTGAGGTAATGGGACTTCATCTTCATCTGAGCTTGTCTCTTCCTTTCCCTTCAAATCATAATCTTCTTCTTCCTCCATGGTCCAGCCATAATGTTCCACATCCCCATAAACTTTTGGGTTCTAATATAGTCTGCGACATAGCTCTCTCCATCTGAATCTTGAGACGACATATTTTCATATCTGTCAGGAAAACAACATGAGACAAGAACCAAGGATTTTTCTGTGATGCGTTGGTCAAATCATTTGGGGGTATATATAAAGATTTTTTATCTTGGGAAACAACCATATGGAAGGAAAACGGAGTCGAGAAGGTGCCCGAGGGGAACACAACCCACCAGGGTGCGGCAGGAAGGGCACGCGCGCCCTGGTGTATCGTGGCCACCTCGGTTGCCTTCCTGGTTGTTTCTTATTTTCCTATTTTTTTCTAATATTCCAAACCGACAGAAAATATTTTTGTGAATTTCGTGGAGTCCGTTTACTTACCGTATCACGTACCTCCTCCTTTTCAGGGTTCAGGAGTGTCCTGGAAGGTTTCTTTTATGTGTTCCTCCGGTGTCATGGTTTGGATAATATTGGTTTCAACATTAATAGGCGTACCTGATATATAGTGCTTAATTCTTTGCCCATTGACCACCTTTGGATTAGTGCCTTCGGCATTATTGATCTTAATGGCTCCAGAATGATAAACCTCTTCGATAATATATGGTCCTTCCCATTTGGATAGAAGCTTTCCTGCAAAATATCTTAAACAAGAGTTGTACAAAAGAACATATTCACCAACTTTGAATTCCCGCTTTTGGATTCTTTTGTCATGCCACCTTTTAACTTTTTCTTTGAGTAGTTTGGCATTTTCATAAGCTTGGGTTCTCCATTCATCTGGTGAGCTAATATCAAATAACCTCTTTTCACCGGCAAGTTTGATGTCATAATTGAGTTCTTCAATTACCCAATATGCTTTATGTTCTAACTCAAGAAGCAAATGACAAGCGTTTTGATAAACCATTTTATATGGAGACATACCCATAGGATTTTTATAAGCTGTTCTGTAGGCCCAAAGTGCATCATCTAAATTTCATAGACTAATTCTTTCGAGACCTATTGACTGTTTTTGTAATATTGATTTTATTTCTCTATTGCTAAGTTCAACTTGACCACCAGATTGAGGATGATAAGGTGAAGCAATTCTATGGTTAACATCATATTTAGCAAGCATTTTACGGAAAGCACCGTGAATAAAGTGTGAACCACCATCAGTTATTAAATATCTAGGGACTCCAAACCTTAGGAAAATAATTTCTTTAAGCATTTTAATGGAAGTGTTATGATCAGCACTACTAGTTGGAATAGCTTCTACCCACTTAGTAACATAATCAACATCAACCAAAATATGTGTATACCCATTAGAGGAAGGAAAATGTCCCATGTAATCAAAACCCCAAACATCAAATGGCTCAAAAACAAGTGAATAATTCATAGGCATTTCCTAACGCTTACCGATGTTACCTATTGTTTGACATTCATCATAAGACAAGACAAACTTATGGGCATCTTTGAAAATAGTAGGCCAATAAAAACCAGATTGCAATACCTTGTGAGTAGTTCTATCTCCCACATGATGTCCACCATAAGCTTCGGAGTCACATTTCTGTAGGATTTGTTCCTGTTCATGCTCATGTACACAATGTCTAATAATACCATCTAATGCTTCTTTATAAAGATGTGGGTCATCCCAAAAGTAATGTCTTAAATCATAGAAGAATTTTTTCTTTTGTTGGTATGTGAAACTAGGTGGCATAAATTTAGCAACAATATAATTAGCATAATCAGCATACCAAGGAGTATTATGAGAAGCATTTATTACAGGTAGTTGTTCATCAGGAAAGCTATCATCAATTGGTAGTGGGTCATCAAGAATATTTTCTAACCTAGACAAGTTATCAGCTACGGGGAGATGGGTTCTCATCTCCTTTCCTATTAGTGATATGTAAATCAAATTCTTCTAGCAAGAGAACCCACCTAATGAGTCTAGGTTTAGCATCTTTCTTTTCCATATAAGATATTTGACACGTCCATTTTGCATCATGTTTTCCTACTGTTATTTGTGATGTTTTTATGCATAATAATGATTTATGTAGTAATTCTAATGCCTTTTCTCTCATAATATGCAAGGTTCACACAAGGACGGAGAATACCGGTAGCTTGAATTCTGGACCTGAAAAAGCTACGTCAGGCCACCTATTCTGCACAACTCCAAATGAGCTGAAACTTCACGGAGAATTTTTATTTAATATTTAATAATTATTGGAGCAAATAACTACCAGAGGGTGCCCACCAGGTGGGCACAACCCACTGGGCGCGCCAGGGATCCCATGCGCGCCCTAGTGGGTTGTGCCCTCCTCGTCCCACCTCCGGTGCCCCTCTTTTGATATATAAGTTATTTTGACCTAGAAAAAATAAGGAGAGGACTTTCGGGATGAAGCGCCGATGTCTTGAGGCGGAACTTGGGCAGGAGCACTTTTGCCCATCGGCAGCGCGATTCCGCCGGGGGAACTTCCCTCCTGGAGGGGGAAATCGTCGTCATCATCATCACCAACAACTCTCCCATCTTGGGGAGGGAAATCTCCATCAACATCTTCAACAACACCATATCCTCTCAAACCCTAGTTCATCTCTTGTGTTCAATCTTTGTACCGGAACCTTAGATTGGTGCTTGTGGGTGACTAGTAGTGTTGATTACATCTTGTAGTTGATTACTATATGGTTTATTTGGTGGAAGATTATATGTTCAGATCCATTATGCTATTTAATACCCCTGTGATCTTGAGCATGATTATCATTTGTGAGTAGTTATTTTTGTTCTTGAGGTCACGGGATAAATCTTGTTGCAAGTAATCATGTGAACTTGATATGTGTTCGATATTTTGATGGTATGTATGTTGTGATTCCCTTAGTGGTGTCATGTGAACGTCGACTACATGGCACTTCACCATATTTGGGCCTAAGGGAATGCATTGTGGAGTAGTTATTAGATGATGGGTTGCGAGAGTGACAGGAGCTTAAACCCTATATGCGGTACTTCGTAAGGGACTGATTTGGATCCAAAAGTTTAATGCTATGGTTAGATTTTATCTTAATACTTTTCTCGTAGTTGTGGATGCTTTCAAGGGGGTTAATCATAAGTAGGAGGTTTGTTAAAGTAAGAACAACACCTAAGCACCGGTCCACCCACATATCAGATTATCAAAGTAGCGAACACGAATCAAACCAACATGATGAAAGTGACTAGATGAAATTCCCGTGTACCCTTTTGGCCTGTCCTTTGCCACAAAAGGATTGGGCTACCTTGCTGCATATTATTTGCTGTTACCATTACTTGCTCGTTACAAATTATCTTGCTATCAAACTACTCGTTACTTATAATTTCAGTGCTTGCAGAGAATAGCTTGCTGAAAACCGCTTGTCATTTCCTTCTCCTCCTCGTTGGGTTCGGCTTCCTTACTTATCAAAAGGACTACGATCGATCCCCTATACTTGTGGGTCATCGAGGCTCTTTTATGGCATGTTGCCGGGGAGTGAAGCACTCTTGGTAAGTGAAAATTTCTAAGGAAAAATTGTTACTAAGTGCTGAAATTTATTGTCACTTTTTACTATGGAGAACAATCCTTTGAGGGGTTTGTTCGAGGTAACTTCACCTTGACCAAAACCAAAATTAGTTACCCTCAAGCTATTGCACCTACTGAAAATATTGGTTATGAAATTCCTTCGGGTATGATAGAACAACTGCTAGCTAATTCTTATGCAGGAGATGGAATCGAACATCCTGATATGCACTTGATATATGTGGATGAAATTTGTGGATTATTTAAGCTTGCAGGTTTACCTAGATATGAAGCTAAGAAGAAGGTTTTCCCTTTATCATTGAAGGGAAAATCATTGGCATGGTATAGGCTATGCGATGATATTGGATCTTGGAATTGGAATCTATTGAAATTGGAATTTCACCAAAAAAATTATCCTATGCATCTAGTTCATCGTGATCAGAACTATATATATAATTTTTGGCCTCGTGAAGGAGAAAGTATCGCTCTAGCTTGGGGGAGGCTTAAGTCAATGTTATATTCATGCCCCAATGAGCTCTCAAGAGAAATTATCATTCAGAATTTTTATGCTCGGCTTTCTCGTGATGATCAATCCATGCTCGATACTTCTTGTACTGGTTCCTTTATGAAGAAGACTATTGAATTCAGGTGGGATCTTTTAGAAAGAATTAACAACTCTGAAGATTGGGAACTTGATGAAGGTAAAGAGTCAGGTATTAAGCTTAAGTTCGATTGTGTTAAACCTTTTACGAATACTGATGCTTTTCAAAGGTTTAGCACTAAATATGGACTTGACTCTGAGATAGTAGCCTCCTTTTGTGAATCATTTGCTACTCATGTTGATCTTCCTAAAGATAAGTGGTTTGAATATCATCCACCTATTAAAGAAGAAATTAAAGAACCGGTAATAACTAAAGATGAAACTATTATTTATAATGTTGATCCATTTGTTCCTACTGCTTATATTGAAAAACCACCTTTCCCTGTTAGGATAAAGGAACATGCTAAGGTTTCAACTGTGGTCAATAGAAGTTATATAAGAGCACCTACACCTGCTGAACAAATCAAAGTAGAACCTAGCGTTGCTATGGTTAAAGATCTCTTGGTAGAAGATATAGATGGGCATGTTATTTACTTCTTCAATGAAGCTGCCAGAATTGCTAAACCCGATGAGAAATATAAACATAGACCCGTTGTTGGCATGCCTGTTGTCTCAGTCAAAACAGGAAATCACTGTTATCATGGTTTATGTGACTTAGGTGCTAGCATAAGTGATATTCCTTTTACCTTATATCAAGAAATTATGAATGATATAGCACCTGCTGAAATAGAATACATCGACGTTACTATTAAACTTGCTAATAGAGACACCATCACACCACTTGGGATTGTTAGAGATGTTGTAATCTTGTGTGGGAAAATAAAATATCCTACTGATTTTCTAGTTCTTGGTTCCCCACAAGATGAATTTTGTCCCACTATCTTTGGTAGACCTTTCTTGAACACCGTTAATACTAAAATAGATTGCAAGAAACAAATTGTCGGTGTTAGTTTTGGTGATGAGTCTCATGAGTTTAATTTTTCTAAGTTCAATAGAAATATCATCGGAAAGAACTGCCCAGTAAGGATGAAATAATTGGTCTTGCTTGTATTGTCGTGCCTCCTACTGATCCACTAGAACAATATTTTCTAGACCATGAAAATGATATGCATATGCATTAAAGAAATGAGATAGATAAAATTTTCTTTGAACAACGACCTCTACTTAAACACAATTTGCCTATTGAAACTCTAGGAGGTCCTCCTCCACCTAAAGTTGATCCTGTGTTTGAATTAAAACAATTGCGAGACACTTTGAAATATTCTTATCTTGATGAGAAAAAGATAACCTGTTATTATTAGTGCCAACCTTTCACAACATGAAGAAGAAAGATTATTGAAAATTCTGAAGAAGCATTGAGCTGCTATTGGATGTACTCTTGATGATCTTAAGGGCATTAGTCCCACTCTCTGTCAGCACAAGATTAATACTGAACCTGATGCTAAACCCGTTGTTGATCACCAACGATGTTTAAATCCTAAAATGAAAGAAGTGGTAAGAACTGAAATACTGAAGCTTCTGGAAGCAGGTATAATGTATCACGTAGCTGATAGTAGATGGGTAAGTCCCGTTCATTGTGTCCCTAAGAAGGGAGGTATTACTGTTGTTCCTAATGATAAAAATGAACTCATTCCACAAAGAATTGTCACTGGCTATAGAATGGTAATTGATTTTTGAAAATTAAATAAAGAACTAGAAAAGATCATTACCCTCTACCTTTGATTGATCAAATGCTAGAAAGATTATCTAAGCACACACACTTTTGTTTTCTCGATGGATATTCTGGTTTTCTCAAATACCTGTCTCACAACCTAATCAAGAGAAAACCACCTTTACTTGTCCTTTTGGAACTTATGCTTATAGACGTATGCCTTTTGGTTTATGCAATGCATCTGCTAGCTTTCAAAGATGTATGACTGCTATATTCTCTGATTTTTGTGAAAAGATTGTTGAGGTTTTCATGGACGATTTTTCCGTTTACGGAACTTCTTTTGATGATTGCTTAAGCAACCTTGGTCGAGTTTTGCAGATATGTGAGCAAATTAATCTTGTCTTGAATTGGAAGAAGTTCCACTTTATGGTTAATGAAGGTATTGTCTTAGGACATAAAATTTCTAAATGAGGTATTGAGTTGGATAAAGCTAAAGTTGATGCAATTGAGAAAATGCCATGCCCTAAAGATATCAAAGGTATTCATAGTTTCCTTGGTCATGCTGGTTTCTATAGGAGATTTATTAAAGACTTCTCTAAAATTTCTAGGCCTCTTACAAATCTTTTACAAAAGGATGGTCCATTTGTTTTTTATGATGATTGTGTAGAAGCCTTTGAAACACTTAAGAAAGCCTTAATTTCTGCACCTCTTGTTCAACCACCTGATTGGAACTTGCCTTTTGAAATTATGTGTGATGCTAGTGATTATACTGTTGGTGTTGTTTTAGGACAAAGGGTTGATAAGAAATTAAATGTTATTCATTACGCTAGTAAAACTCTAGACAGTGCCCAAAGAAATTATGCTACTACTGAAAAATAATTTTTAGCAGTTGCGTTTGCCTGTGATAAATTCAGATCTTACATTTATTATTCTAAAGTTATTGTTCACACTGATCATGCTGCTATTCAATATCTTATGGAAAATAAAGATGCTAAACCTAGACTCATTAGGTGATTTCTCTTGCTACAAGAATTTGACTTGCATATCACTGATACAAAAGGAGCCGAGAACCCCGTAGCTGATAACTTGTCTAGGTTAGAGAATATTCGATGACCCACAACCTATTAATGATAGTTTTCCTGATGAGCAATTAGCTGCAATAAATGTCTCTCATAACACTCCTTGGTATGCTGACTATGCTAATTATATTGTTGCAAAATTTATACCACCTAGTTTCACTTACCAAGGAAAGAAGAGATTCTTCTATGATTTAAGACATTACTTTTGGGATGACCCACATCTTTATAAAGGAGTAGATGGTATTATTAGATGTTGTGTACCTGAGCATGAACAGGGACAAATCTTACGGAAATGTCACTCCGAAGCTTACGGAGGGCATCATGCGGGAGATAGAACTGCTCACAAGGTATTGCAATCTGGTTTTTTATTGGCCTACTCTCTTCAAGGATGCCCGTAAGTTTGTTTTAACTTGCAATGAGTGTCAAAGAATTGGTAATATTGGTAAGCGTCAGAAAATGCCTACGAATTATTCTCTTGCTATTCAACCTTTTGATGTTTGGGGTTTCGATTACATGGGACCTTTTCCTTCCTCTAATCACTACTGCAGGATGCTGCTAATGTGACTATGATCAGAGACAATTTCACAAAACTGTGTGCCATGCATTAATCACAAACGGCGATGTAAAATAACCATAAAAAAGATGCAAAACGTTTGCAATGAAGGATACATCAAACATGGTTCAGATTTTAGTTGCGTGTGCGATGTGGGGCATACAGTTCAGTTCAATTAACTGTTTGCGATGAGGCAGAACAAAATAAACGGGCATCCAGATGAAGGCGTGTGCGATATACGGCATACAGTTCACTCAGATAAACTGTTTGTGATGAGGCGGAACAACAGAAACGGGCAGCCAGATGAAGGTGTGTGTGATATACGGCATACAATTCACTCGGATGAACTGTTTGTGTTGAGCCAAGAGAACAGAGACGGTTCAACCTAACAAGATGTGTGTGATACGCGGCGAACAGGTCTGTAATAAAAATGTGTGGGAAGACCGATAACAACACAGACGATTCTTGTTAAAAAGTTGTGTGTGTTGTGAGCAAACGATTGCTGGTATACAATTGTCAGTGATTGATGAAATCATCACCGACGGGTTCCATTGTTTAGTCCGTGTGCGATGTGATTTTCTCTGTCTACAGAGCATCAACATATATACTTAAAAAGACAGCATTGCAAAACCAAATTAAGCATACAATTACACAAGTGACTACACACATAACATTTCCACACACCAAATTAAGTAAGCAATTACATGCATACTAAACTAGGAGAAACGAGGATCTAATCATCTACTTGTTGCAACACGCTTGCCATTGCTCTACTTCCGGCTGGATCCCTGGCCGTTTTGGGGAAGGAGGCACTTCCTCAAGTCAGTGATCCGCCTATACATCTCATAGCTCATGTACGCCTCCTTGGCCGCGTACACGACGTGAGCTTTGTCAAGTTTCTCCATCTAGGCCAAGTGCCAGCCACGCTTGTCCTTGATGCAGGAATCCTCCATGTCTTTATAGTAGGGATCGATGATGGCCTCGTCAAGGTGAACCGGTGAGTCCTTCTCATGCTCGTTGATGCCCCAGATCTTGTATTGGCCCTGGATGTCGACAAGATTCTGGCAGGCGATGCCTGATTTCTTGAGCACCTTTACATCGTTGGTGATGTCCACTATAGCGAACATGTAGTGGGGGCTATTGACAAACCTGGCGAAATGCTTGCAAGGCCTTGTGTCCAAGCAGTAGTGGTAGACGAGGACGTGACTGTGCACGCACATCTGGGCGACGGTGACCTTGGGACGAGACCCCGCACCTGCGTGGGTGTACTCTAGGTCGAACCCGACCACCTTGTACTTCTCCTCAGCAAGCAACAGCTCCATGATGTGGATGGAGTGCTCCACCCAGACCGGGTTGTTGGTGTACACCACTGAGAGCTCCATGAACCTTCTGTGGGTGTCCACCATAGCATGCATGGTGAACTGCTGCTCGTCGGCAGCAGCCGCTCGGAGCGCCATTGGAGCCACGCAGGATACCCTCTAAGAATTTGTCGTGGTGGGTGTGCTTCTTGCAATGGTGGTGCGCGATCAAAAGGTTGAAGCGACACAAGGGTTAAATGGCCACTGCAATAAATGGGGGCCGGCCGGCCTGTAACCGTCATGTCTTGGCACCGCGTTCATAGCGGAAGATTCCATTGCACAGTTGACAACACCGCACCGCACGCGTTTCACTTGTCCACGCATGGGCTCGAATTGGCGCCAAATGTATCGTCGGTGAGCCTATGCCCGCGCTACCGCTCAATTTACCGCGCAAGCGTCCCGCCCAGCTAGTTTGGCCACACATCGGCTAGAAGAGGGACAAATCATGGGCGTTTATTGGCAAAAAGCTTGGTAAAAATGAAGTGTGTAGAATGACTTCAGTCATAAGTTTACCCGTGGGTGATGAGGTCAAAGTTACACAGAAGGGTGATGATGGACACTCAAGTGCGATAATTAATTATGCGCTCTATAGGGCACATGGTTGAAGAAACCAACTGTGTGCAATAATGTCGAATATCGCAGTTGAGTTGGCTATACAAATCGTGTGCTATGAGATCGACAAGGTAAACAAATTCGAGAATGGTTAATAAAATGTAAGTCCATTGCATATTAAGGTCAAAATAGTGCTACCAATATACGAGTCTCAGACGATGCCATTTCAACGATTGTACCAAAAAGCTCGAAATATTACAAGGTTCAAATTCTAGAGTTCTATGGCTAAAATTCGAAGATTACAAGGTTCAAACTAATATTAGAAATGAAATTCAGCTCATCAGCTGCAAACGCTCACGCTGATCCGCTGAACATGGATATCAGAGAGGTTCAAACTAATATTACCACTTGTAAGTCTGGTTTTGAAACCTCGTCATGTTTGCAAAGGGGTCAGCCACTGAGAGGTCATGTATGGGGTTGACACGATGACTTCCGATTATTCTGTCATCTGAACTTCCAAAATTAAATTCAGCATTTTCAGAGCCTATTCCATTCTGCCGCAGCCGCCGGCGCTAATCAACAAACCATTCATTTTGCCGAAATAAATGTAGGGCAAACCTCATTACCTTCAGCACTCTTGCTCTGACAACAAAGAACCTGGCGAATATAATCTCCGGTAAGGTCCCTCGGTAGGAGTTCAAAGTAATTTCTCAGAGATGTAGATCTAGGCATTCGATGTGATTATTATATTGTATCACATTATCCACCACCGGGCCTAATCTTATATGCAAAAGAAGAAAACGTGTTAGTGCCTACATGCAGTTTTGACACTACTACAAGCCTATTTGGTTTGCAGGATTTGTAAAATGCACTAACATGCCATCTTCGATCCGACATGATTACCATGTGCATTTGATTACAATCTAGAAAAATGTAACCTTCTTCACAAGAGGTTGGAGTGGATGAAAAGTTCCCTAAGAAAACTAGTACAGATGAATCAAAAGGAGAAATGCTTATGTATTGTAACCATATGGATCAAGCAACCAATATGGCGGGGAGGGGGGACATGTATGTACTGAAATCCTCCAAAAAATCCTTCAGAAATCATAGTGCATTGTCATTGTAAACTTGGAAAAAGGTGTAACAAACTGAACTCCCTTATGGTTAACAATTTAACAGGAAAGGAAAATCACCTCGATATATAGCTTCTCCAGGCACGGAAAGCATCTCAGGAAACTGACAACTTGCTCCGAGTTGGGGCCGATAGATTCTAGTGCCAAGACCTTGAAGCGAGTTTGAGGTCAAGCTTGTCGGAATCATTTTCTAGATGACAGACAAACATACATCTTCAAAATTAGAAATAATGTTAATTTCTAGAAGGAGAGGTAGAAAGAGGTTGTTGTACCTGAACGGATGTGGATCCAATAACAAGTTCGGAGTATATGTCAGATGAGTAGCCCACCACTATCAATTTTGATGCAGAAATGACATTGATTCTTGTTGGACCTTGTTGATCAACTACAACTAATCTCTCAAGTGAAGTTGTGTCCTCAATGACCATACCATGGTACTCATCTTGTGATGTCTTCTTGCCGCACCAGCAGCACAAATAAATAGTCCGGAGAGTCACGGAGGTGATGTGGAAGCTACTCAACGCATTGATCGCCTGAAGACGAAGGTACTCGAGTGCAGTACAGCCATGAAGCAGGCGCTCCACGTCACCGTTTGGGAGGCAGACGACGATGAGCTCGAGGTGCTTCAATCATGGTAGAATAAGAGCGGGTGCGTCATTAAGGGGGATGGCAGTTCCTGAAAATGGGCATCGATAGCCACCGTCCCAGGTCCTAATACGCCTGTTATGCATTCCCGCATAAAGCTCCCTCAGCATTTGCATCTTGTACCTCCTTTGGCCATCTTCGTCCTCGCTGTCCACATCGTCAGACAGCACCTATACAAATAGTAAAAAATGTGGCATCAAATTAATGCTTACAAACTAATCTCTAGCGAACATTTGGCAGTTGCCAAAATTTGGCATCAAATCAATGTTTACATGCCATGAAGTAGGGTTAGGAATTTATGGCTATTTTTTATACATATCCAGATATTATGGTTCGAATTTTAAGCACAATCGTCTATGTACAGACCAATCTTGAAGAAAATAATGGCACAAACATAAATGTAGGTCATTCAAAATCAATTGTCAAGTCCTGGCTAGGAATTATTAGCATGAACACTAACCCTAGTTGGATTACTAGCAGAAGTCATTTGCACAGATGAATCAACTAATCACTTATCACTTGTACCATTCAAACAATCAATACACTACACGGATCTAATGAAATTTACTCAGATTTCATGGATTGGGAGAACATGACCATAGGATTTCTATTCCAAAAAGGGGGAGGCAGGAGTAACTAGAGAAACCCTAGGATCTATTTGACACATAAATGGGTATAGATGACTAACCTGTTGTGCGTCATCATCGGAGTCCTCGCCGGAGTGGTCGTCGAAGTCGTCGCCCGAGTCATCACCGGAGTCGGTGTGGACCTTCGTCCGGCTTTGGAAGCATGACGCCGTAGACGATGGTGACGGCAACCTCTGTCTCCATCTCCACGCCGTGCTTCGGTGCTTCAGCAGCCCCGGCATTGCCACTCCCTCCGATGGGGCGCTTCGGCGGCATCCTCATACATTGACGGCTTTGAGGACTAAGAGCGGAGTCGAGGATGCAAGAGGAGAGAGAGGATTGTGTGTGTGGCGAGGATGGAGGTGCGGCCGCTCGGGCACGCCATTAATATGGGGTACTGGGAGAGAGGCGGGCGGCGGTCAAACCGCTGGCTCGCCTCCCGGTGAGCCTGCACACCGGACTACTGGCATGCCTACCGTCGTTTCACACAGCTATTCGCACGCCTCCCGATGACACTATGCAGCGAACACGCCTCCCATCAATTCACACACCTGCATGCACGCCTCCCGGTCTGCCTGCACGGCGGACTGCGCGCATGTGTCCCGTCAGCTCACGCCTGCTCACACGGCACACGGGTCGCGTGGCGGCACGTATATTGTGTTTCTATGATGGATGATTAATGTTGCCGCTTTATTGCTTAACCGCATGTATCCATTGTTGGTCGAATGCTCACGGTTTGAATAAATAATCCGTTTCGGATATTGGTTCCCAATTATTAATAATCTCCCGTTTGTAAGAAGATAAAGATTACATCAAAACTGGTCTCAAATTTGACAAAAAAGTACAATGCCACTTTGTATTGGTGTCCATATGACACACGATAAGTTTCATGAATTTCAAATAAATTTTGGATGTACTAGAATTTAGAAATCAAGATTCTCAATGTTTGAAATTTCTTGCGCGGGGAGTAAACATGCACCCAGTGAGACACATATCTTTTTGCAGTCCAATTAGGTGCACTGTCACGTGTGCATGTAGCGCAAATTTGATTTTTCCACATTATACCCCTAGAAAATCAATCAATGTACTAAAACATCTTAATGGAAATTAAAATGTCCCTCCTTTGGTAACATATGTTCATCGTTGGATAATTTAACATGCGTCGTAGTTGCGGTGGATTCGCGGTGTGTGTGTGTGTGTGTGTGTGTGTGTGTGTGTGTGTGTGTGTGTGTGTGTGTGTGTGTGTGTGTGCGTGCGTCTAGGGGGGTGGCGGGTGGCTGGCAGTACACTATGAGTCGTGAGCCACCATGGCGGTTGGCCGTTTTGTGAGGCAGGTGCCACATCAGAGTCATGAATTCGTTATTTAAAACATTACACAACCCTTTCATACAAACATGTTTTGGCCACATGCAATCGATGGTTGTCCTACACGACACTCGATACTCGCGTGTGACACTTTCTGTGGGCCGCGAGGTCGTCGTCCATCACTTTGACCAACAGCCGACGGAGAGGCTAATTACCAGCAAGGTAGAATATTTTTTGTTTGTGCTATGGTGGGAGTATATAGCATGCGTCGAAGAGGTGGGAGGGGACTAGCATATATACTATATGTACGCGTCTGTGAACAAGTACACCTCACTCAGTGTCAGGTTCGGTTTCCGAGGCACGTGCCACATCAAAGTTGTGAAATTGGCTATTCAAACATCACACAACACCTCTTTGGGCCACATGCATGCACGCGGTGGTTATCCTAGGACACTCATGTGTGACACTTCCATCTATGGGCCCGTGAGGCCATCGTCGATGCATGCATCACTTTGACCTACATCGGGAGAGGTTAATTAATTTCACCATCAAGGAGGATTCTTTTTGGGTTGTATTATGGTAGGAGCATGTAGTATTCGTCAAAGAGGGGGAAGGGGACCATCATATGTAGTACGCTTCATGAACCTCGCTCTGTGTGGGGACTTTACGGTTTTTGAGGCATGTCCACATCAAAGTTGTGCATTTTGGGTATTCAACATATGTTTGGCCCACATGCAAAGCGGTGGTGGTTGTCCTCTCACTCCCACTTAAGCGATTATCAGGGATATCGATGCTTTCCATCTGTGGGCCCGCTTGGTCCATCACTACTTTGCCTGACAACAAAAGAGGTTAATTTGACTTGGAGGGGATTATTATTTTTGTTTCTAATATATATATATATATATATATATATATATATATATATATATATATATATATATATATATATATATATATATATATATATATATATATATATATATAGGTCATGCTCGGGATGACATGATACAGTTTGAGCACACACATGCATGTGTATGCATGAATCCCTCACATCGGGTCTAAGTGGCTAGTACCACGACACGTCATGAACTGATCTCGCTCTGTGTGGGGACTGTACGATTTTCGACGCATGCGCCACATCCTTGTTGTGAAATGGCATTCAAACATGCATGCACGCATCACCTCCATACATATGCATGTAGTGGTTGTGTTCGAACGGTACACTCTCTCGCGTGGTTATCGGCGACAAGCCTATATATTCGTGGGCCCGCGTGGACATCCATGATCACCTTGACCGACAACAAGATAGGTTACCATGGCGGATTCTTCCTTTGGTTCGTGTTATCGTAGTATAGGTCATGGTGATATTCAGACCTAATTAAGTTTGAGCCCATACTATGCATGCATGCATGCATGAATCCCCGTCATCGACTTGAAGTGTGGTGTGACATACATATGCATCGTCAACTAACCCTCGCTTTGTGTGGGGATTTCTAGTTCGAAAGCTAGGTGCCACTGTTGGTTCTATATCTGGCATATCTTGTAGTAGGGGTCCTAAGCTAGGCGTCCTGGAGCGATGGTAACACGGACACCGGATTTTACCCAGGTTCGGGCTCTCTCGAAGAGATAATACCCTACATCCTGCTTTTCATTGTATTCATATGGGGTGTAGTACAGAGTACATGTGTCTACCACAAGATTGTTCTAATGAATATTAGATAATCTATTGATTAGCCTGGCCCCGGTTTATATAATGTACCAGAGGCCCAGGGTTTAGAAGAGTCCTCGTCTTGGGCGCTAAGTCTTGTGGAATATCCCTTATATGCGGCATGGGCTGCTCGAACTAGCTCAATAGTGAATCATCATGGGGGTCCTCGGCACGACCCACTGGTCGGGAGACGACGTGGTGAGTACCCCCTAGTATAGGACACCTTTCAGTAGCCCCCTGAACCGGTCTTCAAGTTGCGGACGCTCCTCGGTTCTTCCGAACCGTTCTTCGTGTTCGGTCATCGGTCTTGAAAGTTGGTTCAACAAATCTTCCTATGTCCGATATTGAGGATTGCCGAGCTGAATTCGAAGAGTTTACAAGTCTGGCATCCGAGGAGCCCCTTTAAGTTATCGGCCTTTATTAATGCCTTGTAATTTTTTAACGTCACACCTGGGGTTTGAAGTGTTTCCGATGGCTCCAATTTCGTGAGAAACCATGGCTCATGATACCAAGATGATGTAGGGTGGAACCCTAAAGGGAGATCTTTCACGAATTGGAGGGGAAATCCCCAAGAACAAGAAGAACATAAAGGGGGAAAACAAGAGGAACACTCAAATTGACACTTGATCCAATCACACATGTGCTAGATCAATCACACAAAGAGAGATACAAAGGTCCAAATCCAACACAAGAAGGTAAAGAGTTAGAAAACGAATGAAGAAAAGGGAACGAATCACCGGGAAGAGTTAGAAAACGAATGAAGATACTTGAGGGAATTTAGATACAAGAGAACAAAGAGACCGTGAGCTGACTAAAGAATACTTGCACGAAGCACCGGAAGAATTGGAGAATGAATGAAGAGACATCAATTTAGAATAATTGGAGAACGAAGCTGAAAACATAGAACAAAGAAATCTTCTGAAATGATGGCCTTTGGATGATCAAGAAATGAAAACAACTCCTGAAATGCTCTGGATGGTATGAAAAGAATTTCTCACAATCAGATCAATTATGAGGATGGCGTCAAGTTTGAACTATGAATCTTCGAGAGAACGGACAAGATTAAGGAGAATTCTTCTTCGGTCTTCAAAGCTGAGAATGACGACGAGAAATACCACCCAATTGCTGAGACACTCCGGAACGACGAAGAATATAAATGTTGAGCCAAAGATGAAAAGAATTTGAAAGCGATCTTGGAGAAGGCCTCTGACTGATGAAAATTCATTCTTACATCACACTTTTGAGAAGAATTTGAGAATAACTCCAAAAGAAATTAGAAGAGTCAGGTAAGATCCTAGGAAAAGACCTGTGGGTTAGGGCCCACTCAAAGATACATGGTTGGACGATTACTTGAAAGGGAGATTGCACCGGTTGATTTAAATGGCTTGAATGAGATATCAACCTCGAAATATCTTGAGCGAATTAAGAATGGAAACACGAATCTTCTGAGATATCTTCAACACTCCGAACAAATGAATAGTGAGAGGTGAACGATTAAGAGAGGCTTGGATAAGAAATTCCAACATGGGAAAACATGTGAAACCATAGGAAGAGATATGATCTACATCGAAGCTTGAATTTAATCCACCGGAAAATAGTATGAGAATGAAGAATGATGAACTTGAAGCTTCCTTAGCATCTTCATGAGAATCACCGGGTAAGAACACTGAAGGTAAAGAATGAAGAGACTTCACATCAATAAAATGGATACTTGATTAAGAAATCTGAGTCCTTGAAGAAATGGGTGGGATGGTGGGACAAATAAAGGCAACATGGGAACGGATGAAGCAGACAATCATGAGGCTTCTCAACGGCGCCTGTATGGAATAACTTGAAGAGAAGTGCACCTGTTGGCAAGAATTGACATGACCATTTTGATGATCAAGAAGGATTAGCATTCACATTGAAGCAACTCGAATACCACAACTCAAAACAGAACAAAGGATTTGGCTTGGAAAATTAGCCGGAAACAAACATATGATAGAGATTTCGCCCAAAGTGTTCGTGATGAGGCCCCACGGGCACAACGTACAACGGACATCATGAATGACAAACGAGACATCCCCGAATTAGCATAGCCAAGGATTCTTTAAGGCGCATCGCGACCACTATAAATCGACCATGAAAAACGAACCACTAGACGTTGGACCCCAATCTCAAATCATACATCTGTGGAAAAGAAATCCTGGGTAACTACTTGAATTCCCACCTATGAACTCCCGAAATTCTCTGGTTATGCAATCTGGTGTTGGGTGTTACAGGGAGGCACAAATATCTCACACAACTAACAAATCCTACACTCCACCTGTATCCATCCGTCAACACATAACCAAGAAAACCTCGGAAACTATGTGCCTCAGACCTTCGAAAACATCCGATATACTAGCTGTGGCAATGCATCTGATCGCTTTGCCTATTACTGGTGTCGCCAAACTACTCTCACCACAAGGAGTATAGAAGCATTTTCAATGTCGGTGACCTCTGGTATTCCGGAACTAAAACGATAAGCACTGTGACAAAAACACCTTGGAGCTCAACTCCCCGGGACACTGCCACAACCCCTAAATGACAGGATAATTCATGATCATGGCACAATAGCATTTCCAACTTGTAGCGCCCAAGATGCGATTTTATCCCAATCACGTGATGAATTCATGATCATGGCACAATAGCATTTCGAGCGCATAGCAAGGTGAATATCATTACAACATACCATGTACTGAATAATTGAGAATACAAGATAAAGACTCACACTCGCCACAAGCTACAATATGAATACAACAGTTCATCAATACATAGCAATCATCATACAGAAGAGCAGATCCGACTACAGATGAAATCAAACAAAAAATAAGAACATCCACCCTGCTAATCCCAGGCACCCGACCCGGAACCTATCCCTTGATCGAAGAAGCAGAAGAAGAACTCCAAACAAGCAAGCATCATCTCTCTCGTCAAAGCATCGGTTTACCTGTACCTGCAACTATTGTTGTAGTAATCTGTGAGCCACGAGGACTCAGCAATCCCATTACCAAGGGTATCAAGACTAGCAAAGATTAATGGGTATGGAAATGGACGAATGGTGAGGTTGCAGCAAGCACCTAAGCATTGTATAGTGGCTAACTCACGAGTACAAGAGTAAGATGAGAAATTATGCAACTATCGCAATCTAATAATGATCAAGAAGTGATCCTGAGCTACTTACGTTCAAACATAATCCAACCATGTTTTCTTCTCGACTCACTCGAAAAGAGACAGTCACGGTTACACACACGGTTGGTGTATTTTAATCCGGATCTAGTGTCAAGCTCTCTACAATCGGATATTAAAAATTCTCATCTGCTACATAACCGTAGGCACGACTCTCAAAAGTTTAAACCCTGCACGGGTGTCCAAACATAGCCCATGACAAGCTCACGATCCGCGAAGACAATCCTCCATCATAGAACACGCGATCAAACTCGGGATCCCGGTGCACAAGACATTTCGACAATGGTAAAACAAAACCAGCAAGACCTTCCGACGTGTCGACACCCTGATAGTAGTCGCGAGTTTGTCGTCTTAGGCCACGACGGATGAGCTATGCGTATAGGTGCCAAAATAACCCAGGTTGCCCCAGGGCGGCCCTACAAGTGCTCTAGTTTGGACCAACACTCATGAGGAGCACTGGCCCGGGTTGTTGATTAATTATCCTTGGGTGCTAGCCGGTCCCTATGTAAGTTTTATTTGTTATTAGGCAAATGGTAAAACCAAAGTTGGGCCTTTCTGCAAGATTTTATTCAAAGTGAACTGTCGAGGGGGGCCCATAAACCATGACTGTGTTAGGGACGCAAAAATCAAGGAACATAACACCGGTATGACGGAAACTAAGGCGGCAAGAGTGGAACAAAACACCGAGCAAAAGGCCAAGCCTTCCACCCTTTACCAAGTATATAGATGCATTAATTAAATAAGGGATATTGTGATATCCCTAATATCCATGTCCCAACATGAAACAACCTGCACTGAACGTGCAATTAGCAACGCTATAAGAGGGGCTGAGCAAAGCGGTAACATAGCCAAACAACGGTTTGCTAGGATCGTGGAAAAGGTTAGAGACTATGTCATGGCATATTGGGAGGCTTGATAAACAAGTGGTGGGTAGCGTGACATAACGATAGCATCGAGACAACTAGCATAGCAAAGATAGTAGTGAGATCTAAGGTGACAGTCATCTTGTCTGAAATCCCGCTAGGAAGAAGACCGAGTCCATGAAGTAGACGAAGCAACGTACTCGAACGGATCCTCACAATCACAGTGAAATCGGAACTATCGAGAAGAGCACAACCGGAAAGAATCAAACAACACGGTAAACCAACAAGCATAAACATGGCATGATGCACAATCAAATATGATGCATGTCCGGCTTAGTAAGGCATGTCATGTTAAAGTGCAACAAAGGATACTACAAATTAAGTGGAGCTCAAGGACGAAACACCACATTCAAGTGTTTAGTTCGCTCTCGTTTATGCTACTTAATAATATTAAATGTTGGTTAACATGGCAAGAGGTATAAGTAAACTATAACTATTTAGGCAAGTTTAAATGAGGCCGAAAACACAAACTTTTTTTTGAAAAATCCCCATAAGTCAATTAGCAATTATACAGTAAACAAGAATTTTAAACATTTTAAATTTTGTTATCATGATGCGGATGACATATACAAATTTCATGCAATTTTATGAAAATGTTGATATGAGCATGTTACAAAGCATTTGGTCACCATGACGGAACGAAAGGGGTGCCACGACAACTATAACAGAAATTGTGCCACGACATTATTCCGATGATCCGACAACTCGTCAAGATGTCGGTGCAAAAGAAAGTGTGAATGTACTGAACATGCAAAAGATGGTGGGGTTATTCCGGTTACCGGGTTCCCACGGGTCGACGGCATAGCAAACAAGGAACGTGAAATGACAACTCTAAAAGGTGCAAACACAAGCATCTCATACAATACACATGCATTCGTTCACAATCATCGTCTCAGGGTTATACCTTCGAACCGTGCGTTTTTTGGGCAGAACGAGTTCGTTGAGAGAAATAGACGTTCTCACAAAGATAGTGGAAGTAGCGGTACACGTTCGTTCGGAGAGGTACTTAACAAATCCAGCGTCTTGGGGGCGATGGTAGTTGTACACGGGTCGAGGTACTTGGCGTATCTGTGCAGTAGTCGAACCTGCCGAACGGCCGGAGCGCTTGACGATCCATGTACGGTCTTGCAAATCCAAAGTGCTCATGTGCGGGTACGTCTGGGTCGTTCAACGAAGAGGCCGTGTAGACGAACCGAAGTGGTAGTAGGCGAGATACACGGCCACGGCAGTCTTCGGACTTGGAGTTTCGTGTAGTCGAACTTCGGTGGTCTTGGCGAACCGTGAGGGAGTCAACAGGCCGCTGGTGCAGCGGGAAGCAGCCGGAGGTGCACGTGGAAGGAGAACAAGCAGGGCAAGCATGTGGCCCTGCGGTGGAGTTTGAGCACGCCCTCGAGGCATCCACGAGGAGCAACAGGCGACCATGGGTGCTGGTGGAGGCCGGCGCAGGGCGGCTCGAGGCGAGAGGAGCAGATGGAGGCTCGGGCTTCTCGAGCCAAGGGGATGGCCGGCAATAGGCACCTGCGGGAGGCCGAGGGGAGAGGCGAGGTGGAGGCATGCAGGTAGTGGAGGCAGGGAACGACGAGAGCAGAGGAGCGTCTTGGGTGGCTGCGCGCGGAAGGAAGGCAGGGCCGGAGCTGGAGCTTGAGGGCGCGGGCGCCATGGCGTGCATCAAGCGCGACAGAGGGAAGCAGAGGCCGCAGCGCCGTGGAGGCTGGCCGACGGACGGTAGGGTCGAGCGGCCATGGTTGAGGACGCCTTGGGGCACTGGAGAGAAACGAGGCACAAACGAAGGGGAGGAAGGGAGCCGGAGGTGGCAGGGCGTCGGAGCATCGCAAGAGTGGCTGCTGGTTGCGGCGGCGACGACGGAAGGAGGCCACGAATCGGGAGGTGCGGCGCGCGGGAGGAGACTGGAGGGCTGCGGGATCGAGCGCCAGCTCTCTTGCGTGCGTTGGTGGCGGCGCTATCGGGAGGGAGATGGGGATCGAGGAGAGCTGAGCAGCATGGGGATCGGGCTAGGTTTAGATAGGCGCCAGAGTTGGGCCTCGGTGAAGATGGGCCATCGTGGTTGGCATGCAGCGAGATGGGCTTCTCTCTCTAATCTCCCACTTCTCCTTTATTTACCAAATACAGTAAATAACAAAGAAAGAAAATGAGAGAAAGAAAGGGTTGGAGAAAGAATTTCGGCATGGGGTTTATTTCTCTGGACTCACAAAAATATGCTTGGTCCGTGAAAATAGAAGTTGGCACAAATGCAAGAATTAAATTCAAACTCATGTGAATTTAATTCAAATGGGTTTGAACTAGGTCTAGGTTTAGAAGTAACCAAAAATGTTGAGATTTTGGGAGGAGCCTCAATAAATGGAGAAAGAATTATGGAGAAAGTTTGAAGAACAAGCTTGAAGCAAAAAGGCATGGGAATTAAATTGCAAGTGGGTTGCGGTTAATTCCAAACTAATGGAATATTTATTATAGCTCCCTAAATATCGAGAGGATATGTTATAAAGAGAAATCACCATGTGAATTCCCTCGATTTAAATGGATCAAAGATCCATGCAATTTATTTATGTGAGTTTTAGTTGGTTTGTGAAAGTGATAGCATGATGACATGATGCAATGCAAATGATGCTATGAGGAATGCAACAGAGAAATAAAACACACGGCGGAACTCAGAATCCATGGAAGGCATCTGGAACGTCGGTCTCGGGTCGTTACAAAAGGATTGGGCTACCTTGCTGCATATTATTTGCCGTTATCATTACTTGCTCGTTACAAATTATCTTGATATCAAACTACTTGGTACTTATAATTTTAGTGCTTGCAGAGAATACCTTGCTCAAAACCGGTTGTCATTTCCTTCTGTTCCTCGTTGGGTTCGACATTCTTACTTATCAAAAGGATTACGATTGATCCCCTATACTCGTGGGTCATCAATATTTTATAGCAGAATGATTGGTGTAAACAATTACTTTGGAATCGACAATGTAAGATCTGAATTTATCACAAGCAAACACAATTGCTAAAAATTCTTTTTTAGTAGTAGCATAATTTCTTTGGGCACTATCTACAGTTTTGCTAGCATAATGGATAACATTTAGTTTCTTATCAACTCTTCTTCCTAGAACAGCACAAACAACATAATCACTAGCATCACACATAATTTCAAAAGGTAAGTTTCAATCAGGTGGTTGAACAGTAGGTGCAGAAATTAAGGCTTTATTAAGTGTTTCAAAGGCTTCTACACAATCATCATCAAAAACAAAAGGAATATCATTTTGTAAAAAAATAGTGAGCGGCCTAGAAATTTTAGAGAAGTCTTTAATAAACCTTCTATACAAACCAACATGACCAAGGAAACTACGAATCTCTACTCCTAGTGGGTGACGGAGTGGCGGTACGGCCATCGTGCCGCACCGACGACGGCAGCGACGAATCCTGCTGTTCGCGAGCGGTAGGGTCAGTGGCGGCGTTAGCCACCAGGGAGGCGGGGCGACAAGGGGCGTCGTTGCCCACGGGTGCTGTCTGAGCAACACGAGTGGCCCGGCGCTTGGCACGGATACGGCGAGGTTGGCCATAGGAGCAACGGAATGAACGGTGGAAGAGAGGCTTCGACAGGCCCCTACCTGGCGCGCCAAATGTCGGATTTAGGGCTCCGCAGACCCAAGAAAGGTTCAAACTCCGGGGCGTATGCGAAGAACTCATCCTATCCAGGCTACCAGCCTGTCGCCCCACGGCCTAGCTCGATTCGCTCAAACAAGGAAGGAAATGGACACAGCGGTTTACCCAGGTTCAGGCCACCTTGCGGTGTAAGACCATACTCCTGCTTTATGGTGGATTGGCCTCACGAGGGGCTGAGGATGAACTAGTACAAGGGATGAACAACCTCGCAAGGTCTATGGATGAGGGAATGAGTCACCCCCTCTATGGTGGTGGCTAACCTATATTTATAGTGGCATCAGTCCTCTTCCCCCAAAACACTGGCGGGAAGAGATTCCGCAGTGGCCAATTTGAAAGGGGACAAGTAGTACATCTTATCCTGACAAAAGGTGGTCTTCGCCCAAAGCTTCTGGTCGTGATGCAACGGTGGGCTCGGCGATGACATCCGTCCTGCCATCATGGCGGTCCTGGTCTCGTCGCACCGGAATGGAAACCTTTGCCAGATTCCTTGGGAACCCACGCATGTCCTTGCCTCCTTAGCACCAAAGTGGAAACTGCCTCCTCTACGCCTGCTGGCGCCCGCCTGCCTTGGTCGTCATGGCTTGCGTCATGGTAGCCTCCTGAGGTTAGGTACCTGCATAGAAATCTCCGCTCCTCAGGAGTCCGCATGGGGAGGCCGCTCCCTCAGGAGGTCTTGGTGTCATCTCCCTTGCCAGGCTTGGCCCCTCGTGAGGGTCTTGTCTTGGTACTGTTGTAGATGGGACGTACCAGGCGGTCGATGGAGCCACGCCGCAGGCCGCAGGCAGGCAAGTCTGGGTATCCTGGTTCCCAGAACGCCGACATTGAGCTCCTGGTAGTCGTTGGTGTTGTGGCTGTGGACGTTGTGGAAGACACTGAATGGTCGGTTGCACCTGGGAGGCTCATCATGGTCACGTCCGCGCTTCATCTCGGGCTCCGCGGCCAGCAAAGTGGGGCCCTTATTCTTAACTTCCTTAGCCTTGGCCTTCTTGTCTTCAGGATCGACCTTTGGAAGCTCCAGGAGGGAGATGCGACCTTCCTCTGCCCTTGTGCACTTGGTTGCCATGTTGAACATTTCCAGTGCCGAACACAAGTCCTCATGTATGGCGAGCTCCTCCCTCATCTTGACGTCCCGTACGCCATCAGAGAATGCCGAAATGATGGCCTCATCTGACATCTTTGGGATCTTGAGGCAAACGTTCGTGAAGCGCTATATGTACTTGTGCAAGGTCTCGCCTGACAGCTGCTTTATGCGCCGCAGGTCGCCTGCTGCAGGAGCGCTGTCGCGAGTGCCCTGGAAGTTGGCGATGAAGCGCTCTCTTAGCTTGTCCTAGTAGGAGGTCGACTCCACCAGGAGGTTCAGAAGCCAAGAATGCACACCATCCTTGAGGGCCATGGGAAACCAGTTCGCCATGACCTTGTCATTATTGTTCGCCGCCTCGATGCTCAGCTTGTAGAGCTAGAGAAATTCCGCGGGGTCAGGAGTGCCGTCGTAGCGTGAAGGCAGATCCGGCTTGAACTTGCGGGGCCAAACGATGCGGCGTAGCTCCGGGGTGAAAGCACGACAGCCTGTCGCACTCACAGGGGCCGGTCGTATGGGGGGGGGGGGCTTGATCTTGGCGCCCGTGCACCACCGTCTCTGGTGGCACACGGTCTTAACGCGGCGGTGCTGGAAGCGCACACGCTTCTCCTTGGGGGCGCTGCACCACCTGGGAGCTTTCTTCATCGCACGCCGACACCCTGCGCAGCGGGTCACCTTGGGGTGCCTCACGCCTGGGATTGGGGTCCGCGGTGCAGAGGAGGAGGAGGGGCACGCCGCGAGCCACATCGCCCGCCAGGGACGGCGGGGGACGTGGCGAACGGGACGGTGCAGGGGCCTCACCGGCGAGTTGACGAGCTTGGCGATGCGGGTGAGCCAGTCGTCATAGAGGTCGTTGTCCGGACGGTAGCGCAGAAGCTCACGCGCCATGAGCAACGCAGCCTGCGCGTTCGTCGGCCCACGACGAGCATGAGAAGACGACGCCGTGGCTGGAGTGGGTGATGGAGTGGTGGTACGGCCGTCACGCCGCACGGACGGTGACAATGACGAATCCTGTTATTCGCGAGCAGCAGGGTCGGTGGTGGCGTTAGCCACCGTGGAGGTGGAGCGGTGAGGAGCATCGTTTCCCATGGGTGCTATCTGAGCAATACGAGCGGCCCGACGCTCAGCACGGACACGGCGAGCGCCGACATAGGAGCGACGGAATGGTGGCGGAGCGAATGGTGGAAGAGAGGCTTCGACACGCCCCTACCTGGCACGCCAAATGTCGGATTCAGGGCTCTGCAGACCCAAGAAAGGTTTGAACTCTGGGGCACATGCGAAGAACTCAACCTATCCAGCCTCGCCCCGTGGCCTAGCTCGATTCGCACGAACAAGATAGAAGATGAACACGACTGTTTACCCAGGTTCGGGCCACCTTGCGTTGTATGACCCTACTCCTGCTTTGTGGCGAGGATGAACTAGTACAAGGGATGAACAACCTCGTGAGGGCTGCTCTGGTGAGATTGGAAAGGATCCCGCCTCTAGGGTATTGGCTAACCTATACTTATAGTGGCCTCGGCCCTCTTCCCCCTAAACGTAGGTGGGAAGGGATCCCACAGTGGCCAATTTGAAAGGGGACAAGTAGTACATCTTATCCTGAGGAAAGGTGGTCTTCGCCTGTAAAGCTTCTTGTCATGACACAGCGGTGGGCTCGGCGATGACATCCGTCCTGGCGGTCTTGGTATCGTTGCACCGGAATGGAAACCGTTGCCAGATTCTTCGGTAACCCACGTCTGTCCTTGCCTCCTTAGCACCAAAGAGGAAACTGCCTTCTCTGTGCCCGCTGGCGCGCGCCTGCCTTGGTCGTCATGGCTTGTGTCATGGTGGCCTCATGAGGCTGGGTACCTACATAGAAATCTCCGCTCCTCGGGAGGCCCCCTGGGGAGGCCGCTCCCTTGGGAGGTCTTGGTGTCATGTCCCTTGCCAGGCTTGGCCCCTCGCGAGGGTCTTGTCTTGGTACTCTTGTAGATGGGACGTACCAGGCCGTTTATGGAGCCAGGCCGTGTGCCACAGGCAGGCAATTCTGGGTACCCCGGTTCCCAAAACGCCGACATTTGTCTTCTTCCTTTGTGGTGTCATGATGACATTCACAGGAAGCTTCTCAAGACGACTTTTGGGAACCCAGATCTTCTTGATAGGTGCCCCATTCCTGCAGTTAGTTCCAATAAACTTGGCAAACACTTCACGGTTGTGATTCTTGAACAGTTTATAGTTTGAGTCAAATGACTCATCAATGATAATAGGGTTAGCACAGGTGAAACCAGATAAGGTAGATGGATCCAAAGAAGGGCCCTTTGTAGCAACCCATGTGGTTTTGGGGTACTGCTCAGGCCTCTAGTAAGAACCATCAACATTCATTTTCCTGTCAAAACCAACACCCTCTTTCCTAGGGTTTTGGTTCAAAATCTGTTTCTTGAGGACATCACATAGTGTATGATGCCCTTTGAGGCTTTTGTACATGCCTGTTTCAAGCAATGTCTTCAACCTGGTATTCTCATCAGCAATAGTAGTGGCATCCTCAGAAGAGGGGTTAGTTACCACATCAACAGTTGAATATATTGCAACTTCAGAAGCAGTAGAACATTCAGCAATAGAGACAACATTGTCACACTTAAGTCATTTTAAACAAGGTGGCACAAAATCTTCCTGAGCGGAACTGATCTGTTGGACGAGTAGTGAATCATTTTGTTTTTGAAGATCTTCATGAGATGCTCTTAGTTTCTCTAGCTCTTGCTTCCTTTGAAGATAATCATAGGAAAGCTTCTCATGAGAAGCTGAGAGGGTTTCATGATGAATTTCAAGTTCTTCGTACTTAACATGAAGATTTTTTATGTCTTCGATTAAGGACCGAGTTCAATTCATTTCCTCGTCCAACAAGTCATCGCTTTTTTCTAAAAAAATTGAATCTTTTCCATGGTTGTTTGTTGTTCAGTTGCAATTTTAGCAAGTGTCATATAACTGGTTTTGGATTACATTCAGAGTCATCTTCACTAGAGGTCTGAAAGTAAGCATCGCGAGAGTTTACCTTGGCACCTCGTGCCATGAAGCAGTAGGTGGGAGCAGAGTTGCCGTAATCATTCTCTCCAGTGTCAGCGTCTTGACCATTGTCTTCAGTGTTGAAGATGAACTTAGAGACGAACGCCGAAGCTAGAGCCAGGCTTGCCACGCCTGAATCAAACTCCTCCTCAGACTCCACCTCTGCCTCCTCATAGGCAGACTCCTCCTCTGAATACATTTCCTTCCCAATGAAGGCACGTGCCTTTCCAGATGAGCTCTTCTTGTAAGATGAAGACTTTGATGAAGACTTTGAAGAAGACTTTGAGGATTTCTTCTTGTTGTTGTTGTCATAGTCATATTCCTTGCTCTTCTTCTTTTTCTTTGCTTCCTTATCCCATTGAGGACATTCACATATGTAGTGGTCTGTCTTCTAGAATTTGTGACATGTTCCCTTCTTGTAGTCACGAGTGGAAGCCTCATCATTCTTGGAGCTGGATCTTGAAGACTTTCCGAAGTGATTCTTCTTGGAGAACTTTTGGAACTTTCTCACAAGCATTGCTAGCTCTTTAACAATGTCTTCAGGATCATCAGATCTGTAGTTAGATTCTTTAGATGAGGATACAACCCTGCCTTCAAAGCACGAGATCGGCCGTAGTTGGGACCATAGATGTCTCTCTTCTTAGATAGCCGGAATTCATGTGTGTTGAGCCTCTGAAGTATGTCAGATGGATCGAGATCTTTGAAGTCAGGGCGCTCTTGGATCATAAAGGCCAGGGTGTCAAAGGAGCTGTCAAGTGATCTTAGTAGCTTCTTAACTCTCTCATGCTTGCTGATCTCAGTGGCGCCAAGTGCGCGAAGCTCATTTGTGATATCAGTGAGGTGGTCAAAAGTGAGCTGGACATTCTCATTGTCATTCCTATTGAATTGGTTGAAGAGATTGCGAGGCACATCAATTCTTGAGTCTCTTCTAGTTGAGACGCCTTCATTGACCTTGGACAGCCAGTCCTAGACTAGCTTCACAGATTCCAGAGCGCTGACACGGCCATACTGCCATTTGGTCAGATGACCACAGATGATGGTCTTGGCGGTTGAGTCCAGTTGCGTGAACCTCTTGACATCAGCAGTAGTGACACCTTCACCGACCTTGGGAACGCCGGTCCTGACGACATACCAGAGGTCATTGTCAATGGCTTCAAGATGCATGCACATCTTATTCTTCCAGTAGGGGTAATCAGTGCCATCGAAGATGGGGCATGTAGCAGAGACTTTGATTATCCCTGCAGTTGACATAGCTAAAACTCCAGGTGGTTAAACCGAATCACACAGAACAAGGGAGCACCTTGCTCTAATACCAATTGAAAGTGCTAGTTATCGACTAGAGGGGGGGTGAGGCAATTTTTATGGAAGTCTTCAAAAGATGCAAGATCTTCGAAGACAGACAACCAAACAACACCTATACGATATGCAGCGGAAGATAAGCTACACTAGACATGCCATAATCAAGTAGACAGTACAATGAAAGCACGAAGACTAATAGCAGCTAGGTAGAATAGATCTGAATGGGAAGATAGTATGAAGCCAAACACATGAAAGTCTTCACACAGTGAAGTCAAACAGATTAGGCAAGCAAGAAATGACTTCATGAAGACAAACTCAAATGTAAAGGAGGTAGGGGATAGAACCAGTTGCTTGGTGAAGACAAGGATTTGGTAGACCAGTTCTAGTTGCTGTGACAACTGTGCGTCTGGTTAGGGAGGCTGAGATTGAAGTCAGAAGACCATATCTTCACCTTATTCCCCTTGAGCAAAGGACACTTAGTCCTTGCCCAATCACTCAGGTTAGTCTTCAAGGTAGACTTCCAAACCTTCACAGACTCCGTTCACCGACGATCCACAATGACTCTTGGATCCTCAGAACATGACGCCTAACCGGGTGGAGGATGCACGGTCCTCAAGTGTAATAAGTCTTCAGATCACGCGGACAGAAAGACTTCAGTAATGCCTAACACTCTTTGGCTCTGGGTGTTTTGGGCTTTGTCCTCGCAAGGTTTCTCTCTCAAAGGCTTCAGAGGTGGGTTGCTCTCGAATGACAAAAGCCATGCACTAACTCTGAGCAGACGCAATTTATGGTGTAGGGGGTGGGCTATTTATAGCTAGGAGGCAACCCAACATGATATGTCCAAATGGCCGTGGGTCACTAAGGAACCGACACGGTCCAATGGTTGGATTTCAAACACACACGGCAGCTTGACCTGGGCTACAGGCAAGGCTGACTCATCCAACTCTGGATAAGATTTACTCTCATTGTCTTCACTCAAAAACATAGGATTTTGGTTGAGCATCACGTCAGTCTTCTGACTTTGTTCACCTGGACCCCACTTAATAGTTCGGTGGTTCCTATGACTCAAGTAAGAAGAAAATGAAACTACAAAAGAACTATGTCTTCGCACTTCATTGTCTTTAAGTGAATGTCTTCACACGTCATTATCTTTGACATGAATTGCTACCTCTTGAGAACTGCATTGGTTTTCCCTTGAAGAGGAAAGGGTGATGCAGCAAAGTAGAGTAAGTATTTCCCTCAGTATTTGAGAACCAAGGTATCAATCCAGTAGGAGGCCACGCACGAGTCCCTCGCACCTACACTAACAAATAAAATCCTCGCAACCAACGCGATAAGGGGTTGTCAATCCCTTCACGGTCACTTACGAGAGTGAGATCTGATAGATATGATAGGATAATATTTTTGGTATTTTTATGATAAAGATGCAAAGTAAAATAAAAGAAAAATAAAAGGCAACGGAAATAGCTAAGTGTTGGAAGATTAATATGATGGAAAATAGACCCGGGGGCCATAGGTTTCACTAGTGGCTTCTCTCGAGAGCATAAGTATTTACGGTGGGTGAACAAATTACTGTTGAGCAATTGACAGATCTGGGCATAGTTATGAGAATATCTAGGTATGATCATGTATATAGGCATCACGTCCAAGACAACTAGACCGACTCCTGCCTGCATCTACTACTATTACTCCACACATCGACCGCTATCCAACATGCATCTAGAGTATTAAGTTCATAAGAACAGAGTAATGCTTTAAGCAAGATGACATGATGTAGAGGGATAAATTCATGCAATATGATAAAAACCCCATCTTGTTATCCTCGATGGAAACAATACAATACGTGCCTTGTTGCCCCTACTGTCACTGGGAAAGGACACCGCAAGATTGAACCCAAAGCTAAGCACTTCCCCATTGCAAGAAAGATCAATCTAGTAGGCCAAACCAAACTGATAATTCAAAGAGACTTGCAAAGATAACCAATCATACATAAAAGAATTCAGAAGATTCAAATATTGTTCATAGATAAACTTGATCGTAAACCCACAATTCATCGGTCTCAACAAACACACCGCAAAAGAACATTACATCGAATAGATCTCCACGAGAGAGGGGGAGAACATTGTATTGAGATCCAAAAAGAGACAAGAAGCCATCCAGCTAATAACTATGCACCCGAAGGTCTGAGGTAAACTACTCACACATCATCGGAGAGGCTATGGTGTTGATGTAGAAGCCTGCGGTGATTGATGCCCCCTCCGGTGGAGCTCCATAACAGGCCCCAAGATGGGATCTCACGGGTACAGAAGGTTGCGGCGGTGGAATTAGGTTTTTGGCTCCGTATCTGGTAGTTTGGGGGTATGTAAGTATATATAGGAGGAAGGAGTATGTCGGTGGAGCAACAAGGGGCCCATGAGGGTGGAGGGCGCGCCTGGGGAGGGGGGGGGGGTCGGCGCGCCCCCTACCTCGTGCCCTCTTGGTTGATGTCTTGACGTAGGGTCCAAGTCCTCTAGATCACGTTTGTTCCAAAAATCACGTTCCCGAAGGTTTCATTCCGTTTGGACTCCGTTTGATATTCTTTTTCTGCGAAACTCTGAAATAGGCAAAAAAAACAGCAATTCTGGGTTGGGCCTCCGGTTAATAGGTTAGTCCCAAAAATAATATAAAAGTGAATAATCAAGCCTAATAATGTCCAAAACAGAATATAATATAGCATGGAACAATAAAAAATTATTGATACGTTGGAGACGTATCAAGCATCCCCAAGCTTAATTCCTGCTCGTCCTCGAGTAGGTAAACGATAAAAACAAAATTTTTGATGTGGAATGCTACTTGGCATAATTTCAATATAACTCTTCTTATTGTGGCATGAATGTTCAGATTTGATAAGATTAAAGATAAAAGTTTAATGTTGACATAAAAACAATAGTACTTCAAGCATACTAACTAAGCAATTATGTCTTATCAAAATAACATAGCCAAAGCAAGTTATCCCTACAAAATCATATAGTCTGGCTATGCTCCATCTCCCCCACACAAAATATTCATATCATGTACGACCCCTGTTTTGGCCAAGCATTTCGTTCATACTTTTAACGCGCTTCAGCCTTTTCAACTCTTACGCAATACATGAGCGCAAGCCATGGATATAGCACTATGGTGGAATAAGGTATAATGGTAGGGGTTATGTGGGAAGACAAAAAAGGAGAAAGTATCACATCAACGAGGCTAATCAACGGGCTATGTAGATGCCCATCAATTGATGTTAATGTGAGGAGTAGGGTTTGCCATGCAACGGATGCACTAGAGCTATAAGTGTATGAAAGCTCAAAAAGAAACTAAGTGGGTGTGCATCCAACTTGCTTGCTCACGAAGACCTCGGGCATTTGAGGAAGCCCATCATTGGAATATACAAGCCAAGTTCTATAATGAAATTTTCCCACTAGTATATGAAAATGACAAAATGAGAGACTATCTATTATGAAGATCACGGTGCTACTTTGAAGCACAAGTGTGGTAAAAGGATAATAACATTGTCCCTTCTCTCTTTTTCTCTCTTTTTTTATTTGGGTCTTTTCTCTTTCTTTTTATGGCCTCTTTCTCTTTTTTTATTTAGTCCAGAGTCTCATCCCGACTTGTGGGGGAATCATAGTCCCCATTATCCTTTCCTCACTTGGGACAATGCTCTAATAATGATGATCATCACACTTTTATTTACTTAAAACTCATGAATTACAACTCAATACTTAGAACAAAGTATGACTCTATATGAACGCCTCCGGCTGTGTACTGGGATATGCAATGAATTAAGAGTGACATGTATGAAAGAATTATGAACGGTGGCTTTGCCACAAATACAATGTCAACTACATGATCATGCAAAGCAATATGACAATAATGGAGCGTGTCATGATAAATGAAACGGTGGAAAGTTGCATGGCAATATATCTCAGAATGGCTATGGAAATTCCATGATAGGTAGGTATGGTGGCTGTTTAGAGGAATATATAATGAGGTTTATGTGTGATAGAGCATATCATATCACGGGGTTTGGATGCACCGGCAAAGTTTGCACCAACTCTCAAGGTGAGAAAGGGCAATCTGGCAAAATCAAGAGGCTAGAAAATTGCAGAAAGGTAAGTGTGCGTATAATACATGGACTCACATTAGTCATAAAGAACTCATATACTTATTGCAAAAATTTATTAGCACTCGAAGCAAACACTACAAAAAAAATACACTTCCGTGATGATACGTGCTTGTCACAGTAGGTCGTGTTTTTTGTCATGCATGTACACCCATGACAAATTTATGACAGAATCAAGATAGTCATACCTGTGCTGTCGTAGAAGTGTTCCATGACATTACCAAAATTATCATCACGGAAGTGTCCACTTCCATGACGATAAATCGCGCATCACAGAAGTGCTTTCGTCAAGGGTGAGCGACACGTGGCATCCACCGTAACGGAATGCCGTTAAGCTATCGGGTCGGGTTTTCGATCCGATAACCCGTTAACAGCCCCGACCAATGGGAAATTTCCACGTGTAAAATTCTAATTGGCCGAAGGGAACACCTGTCAGCTCGTCAGTGGGCCAAATGTCGCCCGTCCATTGGAGGAGACATGCCTATGGTACGTTGACACGTGGTTGGGCCCAACAGAGGCCCATATAGGTTAAAAAGGCCGCCCGATCAAAGGCCGTAGAACTTAATCGGTACTAGTGGGCCAGCCCAATAACAGCACGCTTAATAAAGGCCCATTTACAGCCGAAACCAGATCTGGCCCGTTAATTGTTCGCCCAATATTTGGGCCCATTTACGCCCGAAGCCGATCTGGCCCGTTAATTGTTCGCCCAATATTTGGGCCCATTTATGCCCGGAGCGGATCTGGCCCGTTAATTGTTCGCAGAATATTCGGGCCCAACTACAGCCCAGTGACTTTCGGCTGTTAGAGGCTGATGTGACATGGGCCCATTTCAACCGGTGTGACTTCGGCACAGGAATGGCCCGTGCTGCCCATGGGCCATATATGGTCCGACGGGACATCGGGCCCACTAATGGCCCGTGCTAAAGGTGGCAACAGTTAAGCCCAACGTGACTTTGGGCCTGTTAAAGGCCTGTCGCGTAATTCGGCCCGTTGATGCATGTACTAAGCTTTCGGCCTCTTAAAGGCCCATGATATCAGTGGGCCAACTAAGGCCCGAGATATGTTTCGGCCTGGTAATGGCCCGTGAGCTAACTGGGCCCATAACGGCCCGTCTACATTTTGGCCTGCTGAAGGCCCGTCGACGACTAGTGAAAATTGAGGCCCAACATGCATTTTGGCTGCTAAAGGCCGTGGTTTCATCTCGGCCATAACAAAGCCAAGACAATATTCAGCTCGTTAATGGCCCAACGCTACTGGGCCGAACTAAGCGCTGGGTCGACAAAAGGCCCAACTAAAATATAGGCGGTGTAAGTTTGGGCTGGCGCAATGTGTGAAGGCCCCAATCATTCGGGCCCAAGAAAGACGCAGCCGCCCAATTGTGGCCGCTAAAACCTGGCCCGTTATCGAATGTTTCGCCCGATCGACTACATCTGATTTTTTTTCAGATAGCGAATGATGGCGATAACTAGTAGGAATTAAGAACAAACCTACTCTACACAATAAAGAAATTACGGCATAGTAACTAAGAATAAACCTACACTATACAATGAATGATTTAAGGTATATTACATCCATTGGGCATCGAAGTTCGCCACCAGTGATCATAAAGCGCAACGAAGAAGCAGATTACAAAAATCGGGCACCATTGCAACGTAACAAAATAATCTTGAACCGAGACCACTTCCAAGACAGTTCAAGAAAGGTTAGCCTTATGGGGGAACTGCTGCGCAAGTCAGCCGAAAGCAAGGCTGTGAGACCGCCTAGCATGTCGGTCATAGCTTCCGTGTGTAGCTGTTTAGCGATGAGGTTCTCATTGGTGTTCTCCGCAATCTTTCTTAGAGATAGGACTTCAAGTCGAAGTTGAGTTGCGAGAATGCCTTTCGCTAGAACATGGGACTGAAGAAGTCGAACTGATTCGCATAACGAATTTTGTGAGCTTGTCGACCGTTAGTCTCAAGTAACTTGAACACTTTGCATCAAGACAAGACTTTGGGGTTGTCTCGCTATCTTCAAGATGTTTTGCCTTCTTTGCTGCAATATATGTTGGGTTTGTCTCACAGCCTTTAGCAGACTTGTGCATGCCATCGGGCATATCACCTGAAACAAAGCAGAGAGATGACAGGTTTTGCGTGTATAAACAAAGATGATAACAATTCATCAATTCTATCCAATTTCAAATTAGAAAATAAAGAGTAAGTTCAAAATATCAATAGCATAATTTGGCATTGTTCATAATGCGGGAGCTTCACCACACTCTTTGGATTACCATGTCAACATAACAAGCATAGATGAAGGGCAAAGAAAATCATTGTATCTATTTTGGATAATGTGCATGGCATGTTGTTCATATCATCACCACATCGGTAAGATAAAACAGGAGATGACAAGGTGCAAACGTGGGCTGCTTCACCACACCTGGATTATAGATCCACAAAACCAAGCATACATATAGGGAGTATTAAGTAATGTGCATGGTATGAATAAGAAATTTGGTTTTACAAGTAAAACTTAGAACTTACAGTTCTTATGAACATGCATTTTGGTAGAAACAGCAAACTAAACAACAGTAAACGATAGGGAGTATGAGCAAATTAAACAGCAGTTGAGGATAAAGGCTTTAGAAGGACTGACTTACATTAATAGTTAACACCGGCTTTATAATGCCCTTCTCCATGTCAAGGGAAGGATAACTCAACAATTTCAGCACAAAATCTTCTTCATAAGCATTGCCTGTACTCTACATTTTGTAGAGAGTAATTATAGATATGATAATACTGGAAGGGATAGAGGATAATGAACATAAGATGCAGATTGATGCTACATAATCAACTACCAATCCTCGGAAGTACAAGCGTTATGAGGACAAAATATCTTGACAAGAGCAATGGGCTACACTACGCACTAGCATTGTGCATGTATTCTACTTGTTGGTAAGATTAAATATAGATCTGATCTTTTTAGTAAATGGTGGGCGAGGAGATAAGATGCGAGAATGCTACAAAATGAACCAATCCCTCTTCCCATAATACAAGAGTGTTTTGAACACGGTGTCTTGTATAAAACGTTCTTATATTATGGGACGGAGGGAGTAGCTGTTAATGTAAGTACAAGTGATAGACCACGTTCAGTCCTTACAAGAGGATCATGAGCTAAACCTCTTCAAAAGCATTGGGTTGATTCTAAATTTGTGTAAGAGTCCATACGGATCTTATAATGTCCACCAAATGGGCGATTCTGAGGCTAACATGTGCAATGATGCTACATAATCAAACAGCTATGAAAGTAAGTATGGTCATACAGGCAAGAGGTACTCACGAGAGCAATGCGATTATGCGAGTATAGTTGCGAGATTCTGTGGTCCCTTGAGAACGAATGTTCTTACGCTAACAGATTTCAGTACAAGTGAGACATTAAGGCAAATGCAGAAATGTAGTTCAAATTGTGATGTGATATCATAGACAGTACCTTACGCTGCAGCCGAGACCAATGTGTAACAAGATTATTCCAGTCACCGTCGGATAAATGTAGCAACGGAGACTTTATAGAAATTTCATTCAGAGGCTTGCCATCGAAGTGCGCTTGCCTCAGGTAGGAACGATACTTCATCAATGAGTGCTTGAAAAGCGCAACCAACTCTTGCTCGTCATCACAATCCAGTTTGCTCCTCGCCTATTTAAAAGAATGAAATCTTGTGTCTTCTTTCAGCAGAAACATATGCAGTAATGACCATGAATAACATTAGTACATTACTTACGCGTAAGTTGCGGAGGAAGACTGGAAATTTTTCTGTGTCTGTGGTATAATCTTTCCATGAAGGAAAGATGCGCACAAAGTTCCTGACAACAACATAAGCTTCGTCTTCTAAACTGGCAAGAAATGGAACAAGGGTCCTATTTGCTGCAATTGGGGCTCTCTCTTGTTCGAAAAGGGATTTGGCAACTGGATTTGGTGTACTCTTTGTCTGGAATGGGGTTTTATGTCAGAATGGTGGTGCTATGTCAACTAGCATAATCATACTGTTTGCTCCAGCTTGGGGTCTCATTGAGTTGGGGCATCGAAATGACCAAAGTGTAGTAGGGCTAGAGTCTGCTAGAGTTGGGGTATTTTGTGGGTCGGGTGATATTGCAACTACACCTAATGGGCTATTTGATTTATCGGTGCCACTACCTTTTCCAAATACTTTGCTTGTGCTCCTCCATGATCAGCAATCGCCCTCTTCCTTTTGAACGTCGATACACAAGAACAACATTTGAATGGATAAATATGGTATGATGACGATGGAATATGTCTTGAAAATGGATAGGCATGGCGTATTCACATACGATGATGTGTAAACTAAGCTAATGGCAGTTCAACAAAGTAGAAGCAATGCAAAGCATCGTTGCAAGATATGTGCGAGCAATGTAACCTTGGAAAGTTAGAGCAAGTACCTTGATGGGTGAATAAGATAGGGCATCTTCCTATGGCTCCTCCACTAGGGAGCTACATTGACTTAGGTCTCCCTCTAGCTCGTAATCTTTGTTAGGATCATATTCTCGAGCATGAATCAGAGGTGGAGAGCGTTTGCATTGCATTGCATCCAGACTTGATTTCAGTCCCTTAATGCCAAGTTTGACAACCATGGCATTGTTACGCTTTATTCTTTTCATGCGCAAGCTCATAATCATTATGATGTTGTTCAGAATTTGAGATTCATGAAAACATAAAAAGTAGTCAGATTATCTATGGAATGCATTGCGGATTCAACTCGGAGAGTGTCTCCCTATAAACCCTGCATATGCAAAGTTCACCTCCCCAATTGTCTTGACTGGACCACACACGTAAATACAAACCCTTATGTCTCTATAACAGCAGGCACACATTTCAAAATGAAGTAGGAACATTAGAATCATATGAAATTCAGTATTTGAACAAATAAACTAAGCAATTATGAGTGGCGAATGTTTAGCTTCAAGGGTGGAGTGTTGTTAGTGCGACACAAAGCAAGTAGGCAGATTGTATTCCATGTAAAAGATCGAAACCTATGTAAAAGCTGGAAATGACACTTTCTTTCTATACAATGCAGTGTTCGTTACCCACACATGATGGAAGAGATCACAGAGAAATACTATTCACTTAGGTCTACGGTTCCAAAGATTTAGAAACAGGGTGGTCCACCCTAAAAGAATATTGACAACAAATATGACAAGGCAAGCATAGATGTAGTGAATCAATCATTTACTTGTGAGCTTATTAGGACAAGTATGCAGAATTGTAGCTGCAGAAGAGACCGCCCAAAATCTGAATGAAGAAGTTTGTCTAGCACTTATTGTTTGCAACTAATCGACGTGAATAATTGGATATTATATTGAATGAGTAAGAAAGACAAGTAAAATTGTCAACAAACCTGGCTTGCGTAGTAATCTGGGTCAATATCACTACGACCAACAATCCAAAATGACTAGTTTACATCCGAGGGCGAATTTTGAAAACCCCGTGAACTTTAGAGGTACTAAAGATTACCGAAATACATCTGAACCATTAAGTGTAGGTAGCACTGAGTACACAACAAACCCTAATGACAGTCCTGCCTAATGAGTAATGAATCAATTAGAAAATGGGTGATGAGGAGTGGCTGCTGAGTGTTGAGGACGATCTCGGGATAAATCGGGTTGGCTTGGTGGGTGCTGCACTTTGAGCCTGAACGGATTGGGAAGGTAGGCATGGCGGCGCGCCCGAGCAGCGGTGACGCTGTTGGGCGGCGGCTCCTGGCCTCCTGTTAGTCCGGCGTCTCCTCCTAGAGTCATGCCGTCCGGGGACGGCAAGTCGCCGGCGAGGCAGGCGGTAATTTGAGTAGAGATAGAATCAGCCGCAGCAGAACAGAGGGGAATCGGGGCTGGGACGACCCAAAATCCTGTGGTGGGCGGCCCACCGTGGGCACCCTGTAGAGATACACACCCGAGCGGCAAACATGCATTTTTGAAACTAATTTAGGAACATTTAGCTGACCAATTAAACAACTCTGTTTTAATAATATCATATTCGTATTTGAACATCTAAGCTTGTTTAGCTTGATGCGTGGAGCAGTGTTATTATGACACGAAGCACGTATTCTGATCGTATAGTGATCATAAAAGGGGGAAACTCTAAGCATATTTTTTTTAGCAAAAGAGGGTTTTCCCTCCGATTTCTATTAAAGAAACCAACGCGGAACCAACATGATCAATTAAACCCTAAGCATGATCAATTAAACTGTATTATGGCTGTGCCATGGCAGATTTGAAGCTGCAAACCGGAGAAATGATATTTAGCATCCATTGTTTGCTTCGAACTAAGAACTAAATTCTAAGAGCTGAAAAGAAAGTAGAGTAACCAAGTTAAGATCTATTTTCTGGTTGAGATCAAAAAGTTGAGGAGATATGAAGTACCACCTCTCTTGCGGCGCCGTGTAGGCATCGGGGGTGCGATGGCTGTCGGTGGCGTTGAAGCAGATCTGCGACGGTAGACGGGTGCATCGGGGGATAAGTCCCATTGCGGTGGAAGAGAAGGTCGTGTGAGCGGCCCCGCAAAGAGGACGACGGCGCCGATGAAGCGAGAGGACGCGATGCAAGGCTATTGGTCCGTCGCCGTGGATGAGAAACGTCCATCTCTAGCAATGGGACGACGCGGTCTTGGTAGGCGCTCCGCATGGTGGAGGACGGTGGCGATGGATGTGGTGGAGGACGGCGGCGATGGATGGGGTGGCGGACGGAGGCTGGTGTGGGGATGGGGTGTTCTAGCAGACGGTGTATGAATGGGAAAATGGAGGAGAGGTACGGGAACCATGTTTTTGGGACGCTACCGTCTGAAATATGGGAAAGTTCTGAACTTAGCCCCGCTTAAAATTTGGACGTCTCGTCGGTTGGGGATAGGACGGTAATCAAGATCTCGCCAATATTTGCCTGAGCAATTTCGGCGAGGAGAGGGTGGTTGGCGCCCACGGTGTATGAACAGGGCTGACAGGTAGGGCGGTTGTGTCACGTCCGAGTGAAGTTACAAACCTGCCCCTATTGAAAATATTTGCCTACATCGATTTCGGCCGAGTCGAGTTTGTTTTGCCGCCCACCGTGTATGAATGGGGAATGGAGGGAGAAACAGAGGTCTTTCGGACGAGCTTGAATCAAATGTATTTTTCCGCCCATGTTTGACGCCCACCGTGTCGGAATGGGCTCAGAGGCGGTCGTGTCACGTCTAATTGAAGTTACTAACCTACCCCTATTTAGAGCAGTGGAAATCGGGCCGATGGATTGTCCGTGTAATGGGTAGACATTAATTTCCATCTCCCAAACACTTGGCTTCGGGCAGCCGACGTGGGAGTGGACATTTTGTAGCTTCTTTCGAATTTTGGGACAATAAGCATCCACGTTTACCCTAGCAACTAAATTCGAATCCATTTTGTATTCCTATATGAATCTTTATAAATCGTTCTATGTGTTTTTATATATCTTCAAAAGGATGACAAAGATGTATTCCACTGTCATATATGAATATGGTTTACAAATGCCGATACTCAAATTCAGAAACTAGTATCCAGTTTAAGGTGAATTCGAATATTTGGAACACTTCATGTCCAACTCAAATGTCACACGCAGCATAATGTGTACTCCCATTTAGATATGTACACAAGCGATGTATCAAGATTCAAATACCGAGTCAATCAACCAAGAATGTACAGAACTAACAGACATATAAACACTTATAGAGTATATGGATCAATAATATCAACTAACATACATAAGCCAGGCCGCTGTACTTTTTTTGGCTACAACATCATCTTTTTTTAGCCAGCATCTTTGCCCTTTCCGATGCGTGCCACTTATGGTCCATCTATACTACTACTATTGCTGAATGCACATTCAGCCTGATTGGCATATTTGTAGGTCTGGCACATCAATCCAAATGAAATGTCTCCGAGTCGTATCAATTAATACAGACTTGTGCACAAATAAAATTACAAACCAAAAAACAAAACAATATATTACATGATCTCTAAAACAAATGGTTTGATTGATTACATGAACAGACAACACAAAGGTTATTCAACTATGGAAAGAACATTTCACCTATGATTTACCAAGTAGGAATTTAATTTCCTTTTTCCTTCAGACCTTAACAATCTGGTGGGTCTCAGCTTGCTTCGTTTTGAAATCCACCAAATATTTAATGGTTGTCTTGAGTACTGCTTGTGATTGTGCTGTTTGCTTCCTCAACATGTCAACTTCATCTCTAAGTGCGAAGCGAATCTCTTTCTACCACTAGTTTAGCCTCTAGAGCATCAGCAGTTGGCAATTCATAATGCACGATTGAGCGGTGCCCTTCTGTGGGATGATGCAACGTCCATGGGGACCTCGCTCTTTGATCTTGGGCTAACCTGTTTTGCCATTAAAGTTCCGATTGGATTCAGAAAAGTTGAAGTTAGCAAAACATCTCAACTGGGAGTTATAACAGCAAACCAGTTAAACAAACAAGGAATTAAAGAGTTTCAATTGGATGCTGAAAAGTACTCCCTCCGTCCCATAATGTAAGACGTTTTTTAACACTATGCTAGTGTCAAAAAACATCCTATATTATGGGACGGAGGGAGTAGTTATTAACATCATTGTAACCCGCTATTGCAGCAAATAAAGCAGTTAAACAAACAAGTAGATATTTAAGTTAAGGCAAACAGGTAATTCTTAACAGTAAGTATCAAACACATAGATAGGCGCAGTCTACAATATGATTAATAGGCTGTGCCATTATGTAATCAGTAGCAAACTAAATTAAGCCAAGCAACGTAATTGAACAATTTTGCAATAAGTGGCTAACTAAAATTCCGAGAAGAAGGTAACTGAACTTATGCTAGTTCTTTGTACAGCACACCTGCAACTTCTTTTTCGCTACAAGGTTGTACAAAGGAGTCCATGGCATCAATTGCTTGGATCGCAGTCCCAATACTTCTTTCTTCCCACACTTTGCATGGGTAAGTCGAATGGTTAATCTGGTAAGATGGTGCGTCCTTGATATGTTATATGAGGGCGTGTAGTCGACTAGTTGTAGCCAAACACATCACACTGGCTTTTCTTGTATATTTCATGCGATTACTTTTGGCATATCGAGATCTAAGCAATCTACAATAGGATGAAAAGATGGCATCCTTCACATTATTGGCGAACTCAGTTCATAGAAACAAGCAATTCAACCATTCGTGGGTAAATCAAAAGCGCCACTAGAATATTTTTCACTATCCAATCATACACGCAAAGGGGTGGCGCCACCATAGGGGCTGGTATGGGCGGCCGCCTCAGGTGGTTGGAAAGTGTGCACCTAGTTTGAGTCGTCCAGGTTGGCCCACGCTAGTTTTGTTCGTCCCAACGCACGAGCAGGCAATGTAAAAAATGAAGAAAAATGTTTCAATTTGGATGGGCCAATAACATAAGTGCAAGGCAGGCCCTATAGCAGGCTCGCGGCCCAAACGAGCGCCTCCCATATCGATCGACAGCAGGAAAAATCCCAATTCATTCGCTCCAGCCTCCAGTCTGGTTCGCTCCTAACCTAGCCGCCACTGGACAGATCGACATAGCACTTCCTCGCACCCTCGTTGGAGGGCGGTCGCCGGGCTTCAAGAGAACAGAAGGACAAGAAGATGAAGATCCAACCCTAGGTGTAGCCTGCGTGGGAGGCAGCGGCGGCAGCACGGGCATGGCATCGAGCTTGCGCAAACGGACAGTCGCAGCTTGCAAGAGTAGCATGCGCAACGAGCAGGTACATCACATCCCTGATTATATCTAATTCAACTCTTCAATTTCTGGCCAATAGTTAAACCTGACATAAAACTGCTTGTATGTAGGGAATCTATGAGAAAATGAAACCAATTTCTACTTATTTTATAACTCCCCCAATCAATACTGAACTGACTGAATCCGATGTATCTAATCAAGTTTCCGGTGCAAACATACAAGCTCATGTTGTTCTTGAGCCTGAAGTGTCTAATGAACAGATCGCTAATGAAGGATTTGATGCAAACATTTTACATGCTCCTGGTGATGAACATATAGTGTCTAATGAGGGATCTAATGCAAGAATTTTGCAAGCTCATTGAAGGATTTAGTGTCTAATGATGATCTACTATGTTGAGAGAGACAGAGATTTGCGGGCATTGATGACAAGCAAATTATAGTGCATTTTCATAGCTTGAGGAAGCGTCGAGGCCATCTACCGAGAAAGTCCCGTATCATGACAACATAGCATAAATACTTTTCTAATCTGTTGTTTGAAACTATTGGCATACTTGTGCAGGATAGATATATTGATATGCAGTTTATGCACTAGTTATCGTGCAATTACACTTTGATATTTTCAGCCAGAGAACGAATAATTCAGGCAGGTACAGACCATGTTTGTAGTCCTTGTACACCATGTTGCATTTTGTGTTTTTTGGTGCTTGCATCATTTAGTGTTTATAATCTGAACTACTTTGGATCATTAGCTGGTTTTCAAAGTGCATGTAGCTTCACATTTCTCAAGTTATGTTGATTTCCGGAGTGCAAGTGCCTTCGTATTTTTTAAGTTAAATGTTCGCCCCTGGTAACTTGAATTCGTGGATCAGCCAATGCACACAAATCATACACGAATGCCAGTACAAATTAAATGAAATGCAGGGACTTACGCTAGCTCGTTGTACAGGCTCGCTGCAGCTCTGCTTGCGCTTGGGATGTTCCATGTACAAGTCCATGTTACCACTTGCTTGGATGTGCAGGCCTTGTGCTCCTTGCATCCCCTCTCGCATTTTTGACACGGCGAATGGTTGATCAAATAAGAGGAATCGACCTTGATGTTGTCTGGGAGGATGATACTTACAAGGTTATCTGGTGTGCAAGATGTGTACCAGATCCCGTAGCCCGTCATGCTTCGCTAAAAATGGATTTGCTTGTTTGAGATGATATCTCCGGAAGAAATAAGAGTTAAAGTCGAGTTGCATAGGCGTGTAAGCTAAGAGAGCAGTGAAAGGATATCAAACATCGTCGGAACAAAGGCACAAGGGAGTGATGTGTGGATACCTAGTTCAGGTTGGCGTTTGGGCATGCTCGCCTAGCTAGAGTGCGGGTCACTTCAGAGCCGTTGAGGGTGATGCACTGGCGTTGGCTGGCCGCGCACGGATGTAGATCTTGAGTGGCATCGGAGCGCTACGATGCGGTGGACGAGACCGTTGGTGAAGCCCCAACAACCTCGGGGGGCGGAGGTGCGACGATGTGCTCGGTGAAGTAGCCCCGGTGAGCTGGGAGACGGCGTCGGTGAAGCGCACCTGATGCGGTGGAACTCGGTGTCTGTGAGGCACGTCGGTTGCGACGGCTGACGTTGTCAGTGGACCACCCGGTGCGGCGGACGAGGGTGTAGATGAGGTAGCTCCGGTGCGGTGGTGAAGCGCGACCGTCGTCTTCGTCGTTGTCGTCCGCACAGAGGTGGGGAACGGTGGGGAGAGAGCGACGCGAGGCGATTCGAGGATGGCGGCGAATTAGGGATTTGAGCAATCTGGGCGCGGAAGGGGACGGTGGAGAAGAGAGATTTTGCAGGGCTGGAATTGGGGCGCCAGATATTTCAATCCGAAACGTGGAAGCGCAAACTTATATTGTCGTCGTCCTTTTTTTGGGGAGGGGTGGGTGGCTGGGTGCTACGCGTCCGTCTGACACACGCGACCACCCTGACAGGACTATGCTTCGGTGCCTTAAGGCACCTGCCTTTGTGTCCAGGACATGTGGGCCCAACAGTGGCTGGCCCACATGTCGATCACCTAAGGGCTGTTGCCTTTAAGGCACCAAGCAGCGTCCACCCGACACGACCCTGGTCTGCACTGGTGCGCCTACATTTGAGAATGCAAACGAATCTTATTTCATTTGCAAACGAATCTGTATGTATTACCATGCCCGTGTTTTCCTTGCAATAATTAGTCATTCGAAATGAGATACTCCATCCGTTCACTTTTGTAAGTCGTTTCAGACAACTTAAAATTAACTGTTTTGCACATTGTCTGAAATGTATTCAAGGTCTTATAAAAGTGAACATAGGGAGTACTATAAATTCATTAATGAGGAGTTATTTGAAAAAAAAAATCAAAACGGTACCCACGCTAACGTGGACTAGAGTGTGTCACATAATTAGTTATTTGAATTAGAGTGTGTGTCACGTAGTTAGTTATTTGAATTAGAGTGTGTGTCACGTAGCGATCTCCAATTCTAACGTGGATTTAGCATTTCACCGTATCCACGCTACTTTTTAATACAAATTCATATGTATATGATGAACACCATGGTAGTGAGAAAACTTTTGGATGGATTCAAACATATGACCTACAAAATAGCACAACAAATTGAGCCAATGTCAACTTTTCAAAACTTAGTATGGCACGAATTCAAAATAATTACCCGTATGCCTGGTCCTCGGTTCAAATCTTACAATGTACACCGAATTGAAACATCGATATTAAGTCTCGGACTATGTACCCCCCGCGCACAAACGCTACATACTTCTTGTATCGGTCAATCTTCCTCTCCTAACCACCTTAGCAAGCTATCGGTTTCCAACACACGTTCATTCTTTCTCTCCATGTTTCGATCTCTAAGTCTCTCAACTACACAAACCCTTTTTCCACTCCTGTTACCAAATGTATTTACCTCACACACTAGCCATTGCACCCCATGCCGAGATCTCTCTCTCTCCCCCTCTCCCTCTCACCCTCTCGTGCTAAGTACATGCATTGCCTATCTAGCCCCCCAACCTCTCGTGCGCACGAACGCACATTGTATATCTAGGTCACTCCCTCGAGACTGTCTCACTCTTTCTTCCGCACGGCGGGCCACACTCTCTCAATCTCGCTCTCTTTATCTGAGTGTCGTTTACCCTCGTTTTCTTTCACACATAAATGATATATCTCCCTGTTCGGGCCTCGATCGACACACTCTATACTCTCTCACGCAGATTGTCTATCTAGGTCAGTCCATCCAAGCCGCCGCCACTCTTCCGACCTCATGGTGGGCCACGTTCACTCTCTCTCTCTCTCTCTCTCTCTCTCTCTCTCTCTCTGTGTGTGTGTGTGTGTGTGTGTGTGTGTATGTCTCGATTTACCTTGCTCTTTCTCGGACAAAAACGATATATCACCATGTTCGAGCCCAATTCGACCTATTCACATTGTATACTCTCTCATGCACATCGTCTATCTAGGTCACCCTCTCCAACCCGTCTCACTCTTTCGATCGCACGGCGACCCTATGTGATCGGTTGACCTTGCTTCCTCCCACACACAAAATATATCTACACGTCTGTGACTGGATCATCTCTCAAGCTCTATCTTACAGCCCTCACCCTTACCAAAAGCTCAATCGGACAATATCTCTCCGGAGCATATATATTTGTTCAATGAATGTCGGACCACACTCACTTTGTCTCTCTATCTATATGTCTCTCGATTGACCTCGCTTTCTCATACCGTATCTTCCACGCGTTGAAGCTACTACCTCTCCATCCCTCGCAAAGCCGGAGCTATTTACATTGCGAGGGGCACTCCAACCTTGGATTAATTTGTGTAGGCATTTATTCCGGTCGGTTTAGATTATATTTTCGTAGTATTCGGCCCACAACTACTCCAAACGCCGTTGCAACCCACACAACTCCCCTAGTTGATTTCCCTCTGGCTCGGTCATCGCTCTCTCGCACGTCCTTTCTCACCTTCAACGTCGCACCATGGTATTATTGAAAAAACTATGTTGTTCTCTTTAATTATTATAAATAAGCTACAAAACTACACACCGATAGTCCGCTTGGAATGGAACAAATTTCGACCCACAAATTAAAGTGCTACAAACTACACACCAAGGGGCCCACATGTCATGAAACAAATTTGGACCCATATACAAATTAAAAAATAAAGGACGAGGATCGAACATGCGACCGGGCCTTCAAGCCGCACGTCAATAGGCAACATACGTAGAATAGCAATGTTTGTTGTACCCCCTTTGTTCACATAATGTTTTTATATTACCACAGCCTAATTAATGGATAACATGTAATATTATTTTTAGTACTATTCGCCTTCACTTACTGGTGGGTTCCATGTGTGCTCTCTCTCTCTCCTCCCCTTCTGCGTTTAGACGCATGGGCAAACAGGAAGAACTCGCGGGCGATGTTGCCGTTGACCATATCTGGACGCGTTCACAACTCACAAATCACGGCACCAGTTTCACGTACTAGCAGCACTAGTCAGTGTGTACGTGCAATGCACGTTAATTTGGAAGTATATTAAGTGCATGCGGATATTAACTAATAGGATATTATTTGCGTGTTGTCATGTGATTAGCACTATTTTTGGCATGAAATTAACTGCACGCTAAGCGTGTTGGCGCTTGACATTGAAGCAGTCTAGGTCGTTGGATGACAAGGAATACATGTGGCTTGATGACGTTTTATATTTAATTTGATACGGCTCTAGCAGAACATTCAATCGATCAAACCATACATTTCGTTCAGTCTGACTCCGACTTTAAATTATACGACGATCGATATAAAATAAACGGAAATGATAAACATTCGGATTTTAAGCATGACAATCCAAACGTTTTTCATGGCAAATTTAGATTACACGGCGGCGTCGGGGGCATCTCGCGGTGGGAAGCGGCTCCTTTGTCGTGCTCTGTGTGTCGTCGGGCCACTGACCGACGGCGACGGCGGCGTCTTGCGCCGTTGTTGGCGTACTCCTGGACGTTGGCCTAGCTTCAAGGAAGGGCAAAATGTTCTAGACTTCGGAGCGAGTCAACTGGCGGGAGGAGGCGACTGGCGTTGGTGCAAGGAAGCGGTCGACGGCGGCCATCCATGCCGCGAGGGGGCACCGCACCAGCGGGACATGCGCTGTCAACGGCGCGGCGAAGACGTTCGTGTGCATGGGCACCGGCACGGGCGCGCACGTCAGTGCACGCGCAGGCGCATGCGCTGCCATGTGCACGGGCACCGGCATGGGCGTGCGCGTCAGTGCACGCGCAGGCGCATGCGCTGGCAGGTGCACGGGTGCGTGAAAGTCGGCGGGGACCTCGTGGAACCCCGTGGCATCAAGCTCGGCGACAATGTGCGGCTCCCAGCCCATCAATGCCACGGGGATGGGCGCTGGCGCAGTCGGGGCGACGGGAGCCGGAATGGGAGCGGGGATAGGCGCGGCGTCTTCCCGCAAGGCCAGTTCAAGCTCGTCCCAAAGAGCCTTATGTTCTTGAGACTCTGGCTAGGTGTCTTCCTCATGAAACTGTAACACTAAGGGCAGACCATCATGATGCGGCATGGCGTACATTTAGGTCAGGCTAGTTGGAGGTAGACGACAGGAGAATCGGAGAGGAAGAGAGAGGATTGTAGCGATACCGGGTAGTGCGGGGTTGATTTTAAACTGCGGCGCCGGCGACATTAAAAGTGGGAGAAGTTGGGACGACAGTGGGCGGCGGAGCTCTGGTCAAAGGCTCGCCTCCGGTGAGTCTGCACAGCGGTCTGCCAGACGCCTCGACAGCCGGGCGCAGCGGTCTGCTCACACGCTTCCCGTCGACTCACACGCTTGCTGGGACGACACCTGCCGATGAGAAGCGGGGATTCGTGGCGGCACATAAACGCCCACGGTTTCAATAGTGAAAGCGTTCGCCTTAACGTGACAGGTCTTTTCCCTCAAAAAAAAAACCATGACAGGTCTTTGTTCCAAAATACCTTGGCTCTTCATTTATGCAACTTGTCATAAGCAGCTTGTCTCGAATTGAAGAAAAAACTTACGAAGTAATATTTGTGCCATATCACGTGACCATGCTCAGTTTCAAGAATTTATGCTCCCTTTTGGATTTTCTGAAATTTAAGACCCAGGATTCGAAACAATATCATAACCTACATCATGCAATAAATTTTCAAGCCGTACATTTGTCTTGTTGTATTTCTTAAGAAAGGATTTGGTCAAACATTTTGCTTAGTTAAACCTCCTTTCCGGTTTATAGGGCTCAATTCAAAAATCTCACCAACCAAGGTAGATGGTGAGTGGTGGAACAATTGTTGTAGTTCGCAAAACCACTCGATTAATGCGCTTGTTTTCCTCAAAAATTGTGTTTACGAATGCATTAATTGCAATGCATGCATGCATAAAGTACATGCATTGGTCAATTTTATCTTAATACTTGCATGTAATGATTTATTGCACCTTGAAATCTGAATATGCGATGGGGAACAACCAAATTGAGACTTATAAAATGGGAAAACTAAAATTTTGAGATAAGCCCTATAAACCGGAAAGGAGGGAGTAAAAGGATAATCCCTCCATACCAGTGCATTGCCTGATATATTAACTCAAGTACTAGGCACGAACAAAAAAAGTACTAGGCACGAACAAACGAACTTATAGTAGTACTAGGCAATGCAGTTGACGGGTGACATTGACAAGCGGCGACTGAGGGAATTGAACCGAGCTCGGCACGGTAGGTAACGTTGTCTAGTTACTAAAGCATCCCTCCATTGTTCATCGGTAGTCATTATGGACCGGGGACATGAGGGGAATTTCCTAGGGCTGGAATTCTGGCCGCCAGATATTTCGACTTGAAACGCTGAGGCTCGACTGGTTGGGGTTGCCTAATGTGCGTACACGCACGCCATCGAAGGACACGGGCCCGTTTTTTTAGGATCAACACGAGCCAAGGTCTGGCCGGTACGCCATTGGGTCCTACCATTTGAGAATACGAAAGGAACCTTTTAAATTGCCGAACGAATCTATGTGTATTACAATACCCGTATTTTCCTTGCAAATACTAATCTCAACGTGGTAATTGATTTATGACGAGTCGTTGAATTAGAGTGAATTTGTGATATAGTGATCTCAACGTGGATTTCACATTTCGTGGTATCCCTAGTAAGTTTTCCAATGCATATTCAAATTTAAAAGATGAACAATATGGAGGTGAGAAAAATTTGTATGTATCAAGCGTATGACACACACACACACACACACACACACACACACACACACACACACACACACACACACACAGAGACACACACGCACGAACACAACAACAATCCAATAAGTATAGTGCATCTATTTTTCCAACCCATGCATGTATGACACGAGTTCAAAAATACTCCTTCTATTCCTAAATATTAGTCTTTTAGAGAGTTCAACAAGTGACTACATACGGAGCAAAATGAGTGAATCTAGACTCTAAAATATGTCTATATACATCCGTATGTGCCGGTCCATTTGAGGCCTCTAAAAGACTAATATTTAGGAATGAAAGGAGTAAATGTAAGACATCCATGGTCCTCAGTTCAATATTTAAATGAACATGAAACCTGAAACATGAATATTAAGTCTAGTACTACAAGACATGCAAATGTTGTGTTTAGGCGGAGCTATGATTGTCGGGGTCAACCCTCGACCTTAGATAAAACTGTGGAGCTCATTTACGGTTGTTTAGATTATATTTGTTCCCACCCTCCCAACCACCGATTGGTTGTGCACCCCACCCCTCCTCCCGGGAGAATATCATGTGCCCCATACCTTACATGCTATATGCCGATACGAGTTGCTTGGAGCTTGTAGATCTGAGATATAGCATCTCACATGATGTGTCTTAATTTTTTGCAGAAACCTTGATGAGTTTGATAATTGCACACAATTTGTACAAAAACTACTTAGATGCCCTTTGATCCCATATCCAACAACCTCGAAGCTCAGATCACCGTAGCATCTAAGATGAAGGAGGACATCATATTCTCCTGTATGTAAGAATATCATGTGCAACCACACCTTAGATGCTTTGGTGATACAAGCTCTTCTGAGGCGTTGATTTGTGACCCAACACCTCCTCGGTGGTTCAAATGGCTTTTTGCGTAAAAGCCCCAAAAGAGTTCGCCATCGCCACAAGCACAAAGACTGCTCAGATGCCATTGGATCTCAGATCAAACGACCTCCAAGCTCATATCACCGTAGCATCCAAGCTGCGATAGCACCTTATGTTTTCTCGCACGAGAGAGTATGAGGTGCTCCCACACCGTAGATTCTATGGTGATACGAGTTCACTGAGATCTAACGGCCCACAGTAGGAGGTTTGAATGTTTTTGCAATATACGGCTGATAGAGTTTGGGAAATGCGCAGAAAGTACAAGTACTATGCATGTGCCATCTGATCATTGATCATACGACCTAGATGCTCATATCACCGTAGCGGGTAATTAAGCTACGGGGAGCACCTAATATTAGCACTGGGGAGCCGTTGGATCAAAGATGCAGTGGCACACACGAGGCCTGAATATTTTATTTGCAAAAAAAAAACTTTGGAGAGTTTGGAAATTGCGCATAATTTCAAAGATAACTCCCAAGCCATTGGATCTCACTTCCAACGGTGTAAAAACTCGTATCACCATAGTATCTAAGCTGTGGGGTGGATGTGATATTCTATGCCGCTGTCATTTTTGTCCGTAAACTTGCAAAATACGTGTAACTTGTGCCATTACTTGTCTAACCGCGCAAAGTGTTTGTTCAAAAAAACCATCCTACACTGAAATATTGGAACAACACACGGGGGTCCCACTTGTCATTAATCAAATTTGGACCTAAAACTAACAAATCTGAAAGACGAGATTCGAACTGGCAACCTGGACTACAAAGCGTAAGTATATAGCCTGAAAAAACGAACGGTTGTTGGCTTTGTCCCATAACTTGATTTTATACAGTACTTGCATTGAGTAGAGTAGAGGGAGTGCCTCGTCAACACGTGCATGACCGTTGTCTCACTTACGGGTGGTCCCAGGTCTGCGATCTCAATCTCTCTTCTCTCCATCGTCTAACCTTTGCACGGGCACACACGAAGAGCGGCGCTAGCTTGCCGTGGTGTTATTACAACTAAAAAAAGCTTGGAAAATAGAAGAATCGCCTAGAACAAGAGACGTTGCGGCTGGTCGAGACGGAGCTAACCGTGCCACGTTTGCATGATGAAGCTGTGTGGCTAGTGGGGTGTTTTCGACCGACTGGCTGGGTCCCGAGGTCGAACCATAGGTACTACGTCTGATACAGTATATTTTACACACACATTTTTCCTCCGTGCCGAGACGTGGCACACCCTACCGCGCGGTTTCGGGGTCCTCCCGGGTGGTGCACGCATATATTCTTCCTGACGTGGGACGCCCTACCGCGCGTTTTCTGGGTCCTCCTCGGTCGTAGCGCCGAAGCAAGTAAATGAGTCGTCAAATCACGAAAGACCACCTTTCCCACCGAGTACATCAGTGAAGCATGGTGCCTAGCTAGTTGGGCTAGTTCGAGCGATTAGCTAGGCCGCCGCCACATTTGTTTTTTCACCCCTTTTTTTATCTACTTGCCAGAAGGTAAATTTAAATATCCACCGTGGCGTTGCTCTGGTGTTTGGGTGCGGCAGGATTTTAAATTTTTTGATTGACGGGAGCAGGCGCGGCAGGATTTTAAATTTTTTTGATTGACGGGAGCAGGCGCGGCAGGATTTTTAATTTTTGATTGGACGGAGCAGCGCGTAGCAATTAGTCACGATGACTCCGCTGTAAAACCCATCGCTCCTCGATGTGAGAAGTCGCCGACCGGTGTTTTACCGTGGTGAAAACCAAAAGTTTCCCGCTCCTCGGCTGGCTCCCTTCGCCTTCCCCAGATTGCATTGCCTTTCAGCGATTTCGCCGCTTGCTTCCTCTCCCCATTGCTTCTACCGGTGCCATGGCGGCGCAGCAGATCACGGAGTCCGAGGTGAGGCACGACACAGAGCTCCATGCCAAGGATGCGGAGCTCGGGGCCAGGGACGTGGAGCTCCGTGAGCTCAAGGAGGAGAGGAGTGCCATGCCCCTCCGTTATGTGCGGGAGTTCACGGAGCTTCAAAAGCGGCGGCGCCCACCACAAAGATGCTCCAGCGCCGGCGGCGTTCTTTGCAGAAAGCGGAGATACGATAGGCCGTCGGGGAGCCGGCTGAGCGCGAAAGCGGCCGATCGTGACGAGGTCGGGATCGCCACCACTTGGTGAACAAAGTTGCCACACGACGTGTTCTGCGGCTCTTGCTGATGCCTACCGTCTTGCCAAGACAGTCTTGAACGTAATAGGTTGCTAGTTAAATGGAGTAAAGAATCTTTTAGAGGTAGGATGAGACCCGACCCTGCTTTTGCTACTTCACCTATCTTTGTTCCTGATCAGGATTATTATGATTTTTCTGTTGATCCAGATATAATTACTTTGGTTGAATCTGATCCTTTTTATGGCTATGCTGAAACTGTTGTGGCACATCTTCGTAAGTTAGATGATATAGCTGCCCTGTTTACTAATAATGAGAGATCACGCTACCTTTATTTACTCAAAATATTTACGTTCTCATTAAAGGGTGATGCTAAGATATGGTTTAATTCTCTTGATCCTGGTTGTGTGCAAAGTCCCCAGGATATGGTTTATTACTTCTCTGCTAAATATTTCCCTGCTCATAAGAAACAAGCTGCTTTGAGGGATATATATAATTTTGTGCAAATTGAAGAAGAGAGTCTCCCACAAGCTTGGGGGAGGCTTCTCAAGTTACTTAATGCTTTGCCTGATCATCCTCTTAAGAAACCTGAAATACTTGATATCTTTTATAATGGACTAAGTGATGCTTCCAGAGATTACCTGGATAGTTGTGCTGGTTCTCTTTTCAGGGAAAGAACACCGGATGAAGCTGAAATTTTATTGAATAATATGTTGACAAATGAAAATAATTGGGCTCCTCCTGAGCCAACTCCCGAGCCAGCTCCAGAGCCAATTACTGAGCCTATTCCTAAACCAACTCCGAAGAAGAGAGGTGTTCTATTTCTCAGTCCGGAAGATATGCAAGAGGCAAAAAAATCTATGAAAGAAAAAGGTATTAAAGCTGAAGATGTTAAGAATTTACCTCCTATTGAAGAAATACATGGTCTTAACTCACCGCCTGTTGAAGAAGTTTATGATCTCAATTACTTATTTACTGGAGAACCTCCCGGTATCCCGACACAGGTAGTAAAGGTAAATTCTCTCCATAGATATGATAAAGCTGAAGTCCCTCCTACTAAAATTGCTAGTCAGTGCTTGGATGAGTTTGATGATTTTATGTTTAAGCAAGATGACTCTAATGCTTATTTTGGTAGACAATTAAAACAAAATACCTTTATGATTAAACGCTTGAGTGATTATATGGCTGATATTAGAGGTGAACTTAAACTTGTTAGCAAACATGCTTCTATGGCTACCACTCAAGTAGAACAAGTACTTAAAGCTCAGAAAGAAATACTTAATGAAATGAATAGTAAGAAAAATGATTATGCTGTTAGAGTGGCTACTAGAACTGGTAGAATGACTCAGGAACCTTTGTATCCTGAAGGCCACCCTAAGAGAATCGAGAAATATTCTCAGAGAAATAATATTGATATGCCTAGTTCCTCTAAAAGGAAGAAAAAGAAAAATGATAGAACTGTGCAAAATTCTAGTGAACCTATTGCTGAACCACCTGATAATCCAAATGATATCTCTATGTCTGATGCTGAAACACAATCTGGTAATGAACATGAACCTAGTGAAAATGTTAATGATAATGTCCATGATGATGCTCAACCTAGTAATGATAATGATGTAGAAGTTGAACCTGCTATTGATCTTGATAACCCACAATCAAAGAATCAACGTTATGATAAAAGAGACTTCGTTGCTAGGAAACATGGTAAAGAAAGTGAACCATGGGTTCAGAAACCCATGCCTTTTCCTCCCAAACCATCCAAGAAAAAGGATGATGAGGATTTTGAGCGCTTTGCTGAAATGATTAGACCTATCTTTTTGCGTATGTGATTAACTGATGTGCTCAAAACAAATCCTTATGCAAAGTATATGAAAGATATTGTTACAAATAAAATAAAGATACCGGAAGCTGAAATTTCCACCATGCTTGCTAATTATACTTTTAAGGGTGGAACACTAAAGAAACTTGGAGATCCAAGAGTACCTACTACCATGCTCCATTAAAAGAAATTATGTTAAAACTGCTTTATGTGATTTGGAGCCGGTGTTAGTGTTATGCCTCTCTCTTTATATTGTAGACTTGACTTGAATAAGTTGACACCTACTGAAATATCTTTGCAAATGGCTGATAAATCAACTGCTATACCTGTCGGTATTTGTGAGGATGTGCCTGTTGTGGTTGCAAACGTTACTATTTTAACGGACTTTGTTATTCTTGATATTCCCGAGGATGATAGTATGTCTATTATTCTTGGAAGACCTTTCCTTAATACCGCAGGGGCTGTTATTGATTGCAACAAAGGCAATGTCACTTTTCATGTTAATGGTAATGAGCATACGGTACACTTTCCGAGGAAACAACCTCAAGTTTATAGTATCAACTCTATTGGAAAAATTCCATCGATTATATTTGGAGGGTTTGAATTTCCTCTTCCTACTGTCAAGAAGAAATATGATATACTTATTATTGGGGATGTCCATATCCCCGTTGAGGTAACATAGTGTTATTCGAAATTTCTCCGGTTTCATGTTAATCGGAATGAGTTTGTTAACAAGACTTGATCAACCTTGTTAGTGGATTCTTTTTGATGAGCATGAGATGGATAAAACTAGAAGCACGACCTTCTGTACTCTCTTTATATTTTTTGTTATTTAGTAGAAATAAAGTAAAATAGTATTTTTTTTGTCTGTCTCCCGATTTATCCGTGCAATATAAAAATATCCTGAAAATAAAAGTTCTCAGAATGCCATGCCAATTTAATATGATTGTTTCAGGAATATTTGAGGATTTACTGTGCAAAAATTACCGCGGGGGGAGCTGCCACCTGGTCACGAGGGTGGAGGGCGCGCCCTACCCCCCTGGGCGCGCCCCCCTACCTCGTGGGCCCACGGTGGCCCTCCTGCACTTATCCCTGCACCCATCTTCTTCCTCTGTCTCACACAAACCCGAAAAACTAACTCAAGCTCGTGTTCCAGCAACTTTTGCTGCGATTTTCGATCTCCTTGCTCAAAGCACCTCTCGCAAAACTGCTTGGGGAGATTGTTCCTTGGTATGTGACTCCTCTATTGGTCCAATTAGTTTTTGTTCTAGTGATTTATTCATTGCAAATTTGTGCTGCATAGGTGACCATGTTCTTGAGCTTGCATGTCAAATTTATATGGTTCCAAGTAGTTCTAATGCTTGATATATGCTCTAGGCACTTGTATGAGTAGTTGCTATCAGTTTTATTGAAGTTGGTTCACTTTCATTTGAAGTTACTAAAAATTTCAGACTGTTTCAGAAATAATGAAGAAATTTTTGAGGGGCTCGTCGATCCGAAGCTCTAAGGAAAAACAAAAGGAAGAAGAACAAAAGCCCAAATTTAATTTGCCTCAAGACCACGGAGGTCGGCCGTGTGAATGGCCTTCCGATGACTTCTTGAGGAGAGCCGGATTTATGAGGATTTCTATCTATTAATTGAGAGCGCGGCCTCACCAACTTCCTCCGCGACCAACGTCATCAAGATCTCTTACTCTCAAATACTTTTGTGCGTAACTTCTACTTTTTCCCGAGAAATCACCTCCAAAGAGAGTTCCATTTATATGACGTTGTTAAGGAAATGCCATTAGCTGAATTTTGTGAGGTTTGCAAAATACCCTTTGAGGGCACCTTAGATGAACCACGCCGTAATGAAGTAGAAGCTTTCATTGACACTATCACTGTGGGAGAAACCAGAAAGGTTTCTGATGCAAGAATTACTAGCATACATTTTCCTGTTTTACGCTACTTTGCCTTATTTGCTAGTCGTTGCTTGATTGGTCGCGGAAACTGTGGAAACCTTAGTATTCCTGATATTATTATTTTGTTCCATGGTTTACACCGCAATAACTCTGTTAGTATGGGTGGAATTGTTGCTAGACGGTTAAGTCTGAACCGTACTAAGGGCCCCATCTTTGGGGGCATTTATGCTTCACGCCTAGCTGAATATTTTGAGATACCTATTAGGCATGAGGAGAAAGAAGAAACAGCGCTGCCCCGTGCTTATTTAGATTATAAGAGTATGCTAGCGCATGATTTTCTTGTTAAGAGTCATGAAGGGGAGCTTAAATATAAATTGTACTTTGATAAACATCACCCTGAGACTATTACTTTGCCTGCTCCCTCTTTGTTTAACTTGTTCATGGTCTTTACATTGTTCCGTGGCGGCTGTTCAAGCCTATCGGAATCCTGCACCAACCGGAACCGGAGCCACAAGATGAGCCTCCACGAATGTCTATTTATTCTTGGGATCTGAGGCGGTTGCCGACCGGTGGCGATCGAGTCCTCTTCATCACATTATGATCCCAACTATTCTTCATCGCAAGACGACGACCCTACATAGTTTACGGGTATCGGCCAAGCTATCCTCGGCAATAGACCAACTTAGGCCAAAAGCCTAAGCTTGGGGAGTACGTATTTCCCACCGACATTACATTTATGCTCACACACACTCATTGCTAGATGTCGGTGCTCATACTCTTTCACTGTAATATCCATGCTAGTTTATTTTCTTTCTTCTTGTGTGTTTAATAAACCTTAGAAAAACCAAAAAATTAGTAGTAGTATATTTTTCCTGCTGTAGTAGTAATAATTAAAAAGAAAACCCAAAAACATTTCCCGTTCTTCTTTTGCTTGTTGGGAGCTTTCCCGTGTAAATAGTTTTATTTCTTTTCCTTTCTTTGGGGGTCGAGAAGACCATATTGAAAATGCTTAGTGGCTCTCATATGCATGATCGTTTATTTAACTTAGAGCCCATATTACTTGTCTTCTCTCTTGAGTTGAATGCTTGCAGATTCCAGCTTAGTCCAATGCACGTGCACTCTTATTATTATTCACACCGTTCGGTCGTGCAAGTGAAAGGCAATAATGATGATATATGATGGACTTATTGGGATGAGAAAAGCTGGTATGAACTCGACCTCTCTTGTTTTTGTAAATATGATGATTCATCGTTCCTGATTCAGCTATTATGAAGTAAACATATTTGCAATGACATTTATAGATTATAGTTGCTTGTGCCAGGCTTGATTAGCTATGAGTTATAATGGTTTACCTTGCGTGCCAACATGCTATTAGAATGATTATGATATGGTATGATGGGATGGTATCCTCCTTTAAATGAATTGAGTGACTCGACTTGACACATGCTCACGCATGTAGTTGAATCAAATCAACATAGCCTTCATGATATTTATGTTCATGGTGTATTATATCCTACTCATGCTTATATTCGGTGTAAATTAATTTTAATGCATGTTTACGACTGTTGTCGCTCTCTCGTTTGGTCGCTTCCCGGTCTTTTGCTAGCCTTCACTGTACTAAGCGGGAATCTGCTTGTGCATCCAAACTCCTTAAACCCCAAAGTTGTTCCATATGAGTCCACTATACCTTCCTATATGTGGTATCTACCTGCCTTTCCAAGTAAATTTGTATGTGCCAAACTCCAAACCTTCAAATGAAATTCTATTTTGTACGCTCGAGCAGCTCATGTGCAACTAGAGCTGCCTATATCTTCCATGCTAGGTGGTTTATTCTCAAGAGGAGTGGACTCCGCTCCTCATTCATGAGAAAGGGCCAGAACTGGATGCCCAGTCCCATGATCCAAAAAGATCAAAGCAAATCAAAATAATTAAACAAAACTCCCCTTGGGACCCGTTGAATGTTGGAGGCACTCGTTGTTTCGAGCAAGCCATGGATTGATGCTTGTGGAGGAGGGGGAGTATAAACCTTTACCATTCTGTTTGGGAACTGCCTATAATGCATGTAGTATGGAAGATACAGCTATCTCATAGTTGTTGCGTTGACAGTGAAAGTATGCCGCTCAAAATATAATTTATCTCTATTTCAAAATTGAGCTCTCGCACCTCTACAAATCCCTGCTTCCCTCTGCGAAGGGCCTATCTATTTACTTTTATGTTGAGTCATCACCCTTCTTATTAAAAAGCACCCGCTGGAGAGCACACTGTCGTTTGCATTCATTATGATTGGTTTATATTGGGTATGACTTGACTGGATCTCTTTACCATGAATTACAATGTCTAGTCATGTAACACCCGGATAATTAAGCTACAGTAATCACCACGGTTACTGTGACTAAACTCACGTTGATTCGATCCCGGTTCAAATTCAAATTCAAAACAAAAGCAAACGATAAAGGTTTTCAAAAACTAAAACTAAAATGTTCGGGGGTTGTCAAATATTGCAAGGTTGATTATGGTGGGGTGCACACATTTTTGTAAAGTGTTTAGATATTTTAAATAAACCAAAACAGAAAAAAGGAAAAATGAGAAAAGGAAAATAAAACAAAAAAGAGTGGGGGAGAAAACCCCACTGGCCCAACTGGGCCAAGCCCCCACCTGGCCCAGCCGGCCCCCCCCCCCACCTGGCCCAGCCCCCCCTGGCCCGGCCCAACCGGCCACTCCCTTACCCCACTGGTCGGCAGGGAAACCCTAGCCGCTCCCTCACTCGCCCCCTCCCCCGATCCCCTTTCTCCTCCCTCCTCGCGCCGATCCGGATCGGCACCGGATCCGCCTGTCGCCGCCGACGCCTGGCGACCCCGCCGCCCGACCGCACCTCCTCCTCCTCCCGACCGGCGCAAGGCCCCTCGTCGCCTCGGGCCGACTCCGCCCGGAACGCCACCTCGCCGGATCCACTGTCGCCGTCGGCCGCCTCCGCCCGCCTCCTCACGGTCGCCACCAGCGCCCGATCCCGCCTCCTAGACCCCGCGATCCCCAGTGAGCTCTCCCTCTCCCCTAGTTCCTCCTCGAACGCCGACGTCGCCCGGGCCTCCCGTCGCCCGGCTCGGCCCCCTCGCGGTCATCAGGATCGCCGCCGCGCCACGCCCCCACCTCCTCTCCTTTCTCCTCACCCGGCGGCGTTCCCCTCCGCCAGACCAACGCCCCTCCCGCCGTGGATCCTGCTGCTGGCCCCCCGGTGACCAAATGGTCACGGGCCGAGCTCCGTGTGGCTCGGCCATAGAACCCCCCCGGCCTCCGAAGGCTTGTCGACGAAGACCCGAGCCACCCGCCACCTCCGCCGCGCCGCTGGCGCCGATCCCGGCCGAGCCCGGCCGTGCCACCACCACCATCGGACCCGCCGCCCTCCAAGACTCGAAGCGAGACCGCCCGCGCTTGCTTTGTACCGGAGCACGAAGACCGTGAGCTCGGCGCCCCCTCCGCAAAAGCCACCGGAGCCAACTCCGCCCCCCGCCGGCGTGGCATGGCACAGGGCCCCCCCACATCGATCGATGGGCCCAGCCCCCCCGCTCTGTTGACTCGGTCGGCCAGGTCGACCGATCAATCCCCATCGCCATCGACATGGGGCCCCACCCCACCGAACGTTTTTAAAAAATAAAAAGAAAAGGATAATGAAATTTAAATAAATAATAAATAAAATGAATAAAACTAATTAATTAATTAATTAAGTAAGTAAGTAATTAATTAATTTAATTAATCTGATTAATTAAACCTAATGACTAATTAACCTAATTAACTATCATTAATTAAACTTAACTAAGTTAATTAGATAACGAGTGTATGTATGATTTAACGGTCCCACATGTCGGGGTTGACTTAGTCAACCTGTTGATCGCCGACGTCAAGATGACATCATCTTCGACATCATAATCCCATTTTTGAATTAATTAATTAATTAATTAAATTCGAAATTAATAAAATCTTTAGAAAATCATATCTTTTAATCCGTAACTTCGATTAAAATATTTTCAACATGAAAGTTGCTCTCGAGCGGCGAGGCGAATCCGGATACGCAATCCGCTCGTCCGCCACACACCCCTAACCTATTGAACCTGCAACTTTTCCCCTCGGCACCTCGCTCGAAAACACGAAACACCGGAATACTTTCCGGATGTTTCTTAACCAGTACCACCTCATACCACGTAGGGCACGCCTAGCATCGCTTGGCATGTCATGCATCGATATGCATCTGTTTACTTGGTATTCATTGTTTCTTCCCCTCTTCTCTCCGGTAGACTACGAGACCGAGCCGCTGCCGCTTGGCGGTTCGACTACGGTGTTGACGACCCTCTCTCTTGCCGAGCAACCAGGCAAGCCCCCCTTGATCACCAGATATCGCCTACTCTTATCTACACCGCTTTTAGAGTAGTATAGCATGTTACTGTTTTCAGATACTCCTATACTGCTGCATAGCCTGTCCTTGTAACTTCTGTTGTTACCTTACCTGCAATCCTATATGCTTAGTATAGGATGCTAGTACATTCATCTGTGGCCCTACATTCTTGTCCGTCGCGTGTTATACTATCGGGCCGTGATCACTCGGGAGGTGATCACGGGTATATACTATATACTTATACATGATACATGTGGAGATTAAAGTCGGGTCGGCTGATGGAGCACCCGCGAGTGGATCTTTGAGGCGGAGCGACAGGGCAGGTTGAGACCGCCTAGGAGAGAGGTGGGCCTGGCCCTGTTCGGCGTTCGCGGTTACTTAACACGCTTAACGAGGTCTTGGTATTTGATCTGAGTTGGCTACGAGCTTATACGCACTAACCATCTACGCGGGAGTAGTTATGGGTATCCCGGCGTCGTGGTATCAGCCGAAGCACTTCAGACGTCGGCGGCGGGGCGGGCGCGCCGGATTGGACTGGAACGCTGCTAGGCTAGGTCTGCGCTTCCGCCGCGAACGCAGCGTCTTGGTGTGCTTTCGAGGCGATGGGCCTGCCCTGCGGCGCTTAGGTTTAGACCGCGTGCTGGCCTCTCTGTTGTGCCTAGGTGGGGCTGCGGCGTGTTGATCTTCCGCGGCGGGCATGACCCAGAAAGTGTGTCCGCCAAATGGGATCAAGCGTCTTTGGGTAAGATGGTGCACCCTGCAGGAAGTTAATCTATTCGAATAGCCATGATCTTGATAACAGGACGACTTGGAGTTGTACCTTGAGCTTATGACAACTAGAACCGGATACTTGATAAAACACACCCTTCCAAGTGCGGATACAACGGTGGTCGCTCTCTCGTGGATATGAGGAGGGATCGCGGGTAGGATTATTGCTATGTGATGTTACTTGGAGGACTTCAGTTTGCCCTCTTCTACTGTTGCAAGACGGTGTCCGTGGCGTAGTCTTCGTTAAGACTAGCTATCCCCTCTTAGTCGGCATTCTGCGATTCAGTCCATCGATATGGCCTTTACACATATATCCATGCATATGTAGTGTAGCTCCTTGCTTGCGAGTACTTTGGATGAGTACTCACGGTTGCCTTGTTTCCCTTTTTTCCCTACCTCTATTCGATTGTCGCAACTGACGATGGAGCCCAGGAGCAGACGCCACCGTCGATGACGACTACTACACCGGAGGTGCCTACTACTACGTGCAGCCCCCGACGGCGACGACCAGAGTAGCTAGGAGGATCCCGAGCGTGAGGCCTGCTCCTCTTCGATCTGTATCCCAGTTTGTGCTAGCCTTCTTAAGGCAAACTTGTTTAACTTATGTCTGTACTCAGATATTGTCGCTTCCGCTGACTCGTCTATGATCGAGCACTTGTATTCGAGCCCTCGAGGCCCCTGGCTTGTATTATGATGCTTGTATGACTTATTTTATTTGTAGAGTTGTGTTGTGATATCTTCCCGTGAGTCCCTGATCTTGATCGTACACATTTGTGTGCATGATTAGTGTACGATTGAATCGGGGGCGTCACAAGTCAGTCCTTGATCTTTAAAGGTGCTCTGCATTTATGTTTTGCGGTCTCAGAAAGGGCTAGCGAGATACCATTTTGTTATATCATGTTCTGATTACTTTGAGAAAGTGTTATCATCCGAGTTTTATTATTATGGCTCGCTAGCTGATTATATTATTGATATGAGTAATTGTGAGACCTACGTGTTATTGTGAGTATGGTTAGTTCATAATAATTGCTGAAACTTGAATGCTTGCTTTTCATGTTTACAACAACAAGAGCAAACAGAGTTTGTAAATTTTTTTCTTTTTCTCTTTCAGTTTGTCAACTGAATTGCTTGAGGACAAGAAAGGGTTTAAGTTTGGGGGAGTTGATACGTCTCCGTCGTATCTACTTTTCCAAACACTTTTGCCCTTGTTTTGGACTCTAACTTGTATGATTTGAATGGAACTAACCCGGACTGACGCTGTTTTCAGCAGAATTGCCATGATGTTGTTTTATGTGCAGAAAACAAAAGTTCTCGGCTGAAACTCCATGGAATATCTTAGAATAAATAATAAAAAATCCTCGCCAAAGCTGAAGACCAGGGGGCCCACATCCTGTCCACGAGGGTGGAGGGCGCGCCCCTCCCCCCTGGGCGCGCCCCCTACCTCGTGGGCCCCCTGGATGCCCTCCGACGCCAACTCCAACTCCATATATTGGCTTTCGGGGAGAAAAAAACCAGAGAGAAAGTTTCATCGCGTTTTACGATACGGAGCCGCCGCCAAGCCCTAATCTCTCTCGGGAGGGCTGATCTGGAGTCCGTTCGGGGCTACGGAGAGGGGGATTCATCGATGTCGTCATCATCAACCATCCTCCATCACCAATTTCATGATGCTCACTGATGAGGACATCAATACCATTGTTACACCCACAGCCCCTACTGCTACATATACTGGACCAATTACTAGAGCTCGCGCACGCCAATTAAATTATCAGGTACTTTCGTTTCTTGGTAATGATTCTAATGTTCATGAGAATATGATGCTGCCTAAATTGGATACATTTGTTTTGCTTACAAATGAAGGCCCTAGCTTGGAGAAGGATGGACACTGGAGCAAGAACAAGCATGGAGATAATGCCATGCAAGGGAAGAAGAACGGAGTTACAAGTGATGATTTCAGGACTTTGAAGCCACCATAATGGGTGCATGAAGCCTTGGACGAAATATACAAGATGCTACTTCCTAAATGTCGCCCCGAGGCTATTCTAGGTGCTGCATCACCTTATTAGTGGGCCAGGCCCATGTAATTTCGAAATACTTAAGTATAGGCTGTTTTAGAGTCCGTATGTGTGGGGAAACAAGAGTTAGGGTTGATTTGGACCCCTCCACCAAGGGCCACGAAATTCCCCCTCTTCCTCCATATATACAGCCCTTAGGGCACCGTTTAGACCTTGGGTTTTGTTTAGATTAAAAGTTCGCCATAGCTGCAACTTCGTGCATTTCGCTTGTGTTCCACAACCGCATAAAGGCGCCACGAACCCCACCTTGATCAATAAAGCTTTCATCTTATATTCGCAATATCCAGATTGCAATCTCAGTTTCTTGCTTGTTCTTCGCTTGCTCGCAGGAAACATGCCCTCGTGGTCGTTGATCGTGCTCCGGCGTGGTCAATAACCCTCGGAAGTTGGTTTAGCGATTGCTAAGGCGCGACGTCTCGCACGTTCGTAGTCGGATCGTCAAGGTCGACTCCCACAGAAACGATAGCCACCATCTCATCGAAACATCGGGACACCTTTGCCTCTATCAAGTGGTATCAGATTTTCAGGTTGCTCGGTGAGATTTTACAGTTTTTAGTAGATTAGATCGAGTCTGTTCTTCATACCTAAAGTCCACGAAAAAGCCACAAAAAAATTAGGGTTAGTTCATCATATCCGAACCAATCTGAGCCTTTGCATAATCTTTTTAGGGTTTTTGCTTTGTTGAATTTGCGGTTGCATCGTCGTGTCAAGTTGCTGGTCTTAGAGTCTAGTCTTTTAGAGTTTGAGTTCGGTCATAAGTTGTCAGCCGCCGCCGCACCATCATCATCGCCTTGCCATCTACCACCATTGCTTATCCGCCACAGCTCGAATCCGTATCCATATACCACCACCAATCCGTATCCATATACCACCACCGCTACCATATACCACCACCGCTGTCATATACCACCACCATATATCCACCACCAATCCGAAGTTCCTTGCATATTAGGTTTGTTTTGAGATCCATCTAGTTTCCGATTCGTGTTTCCTTGCCGGAGTAGGTTTCGAAAAAAAGAGTCTAGAAACCACCCTCCGTTTAGGCCCAAAATTTTCCGAAAACGCACTTGTCGAAAAAATTTCTGGCTATCCTATTTTTAGGTGTTTCTAAGCGTATTGAGACAGTCGCCATTATAGAAAGTTTTTTTTGACCCGTTTCCAGTTTTTGGGTCCGGGCAGTCGAAAAAAAAAAAATTTGGTCGAAAAAATTTCGTGCCCATCCTGTCAGTTTGACCTGGGAAGAGTTTTGAGACACTCGCCATTATAGTGATTTTTCGCAAAAAAAAAAAGCAGCGCAAAAAAAAAAAGAAGCAAAAAAAAAAAAGAGCGAAAAAAATAAGTATTCCAGAGTGTGCTTTTCCGTTGTTTCCGTGCAGCGCCGTGATTTTGTTAGTGTTCTAGGCTCGCGTCTCTAGCACGGTCTAGCCTAGGACCAGACAAGACCGTCGTTGAGCGCTTATTCAACTTTGCATCTCTGAATTGATTATTCTTGACCCTTTTGCTACCATATTATAAGCCTTCCCAGCTCCACATACATCTACATCGTGCGCTTGACTCTCCCCGTAATCGCTCTATCCAAGCTTTGAGAGTTTTGACTACATCGGTTGCCGATCACCTTTCTTCTTGGGTAAGAACTGGTAAGAATTTGAGATTTGCTGACGGATTTGTGATCGTCCACCACACCATCACCACCACTTCCTAGTAGTCTGTCAATCATATTCTTGTGTGTTTCTCTTGCTGCTAAACATGGCAGGATCACAAGCCGACGAGACCGACCGGGAGAACATGACAAACAAAGCGCTACATGATAAGTTTCAACAAATGATGAGTGGGCAGGTGGACGATGTGCTAAATAGATTTGAAGAGGCCATGGAGAAGATAGATGGCATTGAGAAGGCGTTCAAACAAAGCTCGATAACAAGTTTAATGAATTGCTCGCGCCTACCACCACCACCACCGGCTGCACCTAACGCACCTCTACTACAACAACATGGACTACCTCCACATCGTGAAACAGCCCTCCGCCGAGCTTCCGTGTCCCTCTTCAGCCTGGCCAAGCTGCGGGTGCTGCTGTTGATACTTCTGTGGCTCCTGCTACTGCGGTGGGGGAGGATGATTATGTAAGAGCTTACGAGGATGAGGTTGATCAACATCAGAACTACGTGCAACCACCAGCTCCACAACCACCAGGTCGTCCACATGCAAATAATGGCAATGTTCGGGCTCCCCTTCAGGTACGAGATCATGACCATCTCCCTAAACTGAAATTGAATATTCCACCATTTGAGGGTAGATATGTTCCTGATATATATCTTACTTGGGAGTTAGAAACTGAACAACGATTTACATGTTTACAATATCCCGAGGAGAGACGTGTTCCTGCTGCTGTTTGTGCTTTCACTAGCTTTGCATGTGTTTGGTGGTCGAACATTGTCGATTATATCCTGTTCCAGCTACTTGGGCTGCTTTGAAAACTGCTATGCGTACTCGTTGGGTTCCACCATATTATCAACGTGAATTACTTCAAAAATTGCAGCGCTTAAGACAAGGAAAAATTCGTAGAAGAATATTATCGGAATTACAAACTGGCTTGATTAGATGTGGTATTGTTGAGGAGAATGAAGCTATGCTTGCACGTTTTTGGGTGGATTAAATAGAGATTCAGACCATTCTAGACTATAAGGATTATAATAATATCACTCGATTATTCCATCTTGCTTGTAAAGCTGAACGTGAAGTGCAGGATCGGATGTGCGTTGGCGCGAACTAACTTTTCTCGCAGGTCGACCTTCATCATGGACACCACGTGCATCATCTACTTCCACACGTTCTACTACACCAGCACCTCCGTCGGCTGCCACCTCCAACCGTGATACAAGAAAGCAGGCACAACCACCACTATCGCCAAGAGTACACCTTTGGGCCTACACAGAGCTCTTCTTCTTCCATGGCGTCAACAGGGCACACAAGTGATATTATTTGTCGTCGTTGTAAGGGAAGAGGACATTTTTGAGAGAATGCCAATCTCAGCGTGTGATGATTGCTAACGAGGATGGTGGGTATGAGTCGCTAGTGACTATGATGAAGAGACTTTGGCTCTTATTACACATGAAGAACACGGTGGAGATGATTACGATCTTGAGACGCAATACATGGCTGTCAAGATCTTGATGGTATGAATGTTTAGTTGCTCAACGTGTTTTGAGTGTGCAGGTTACACAAGCTGAGCAAAATCAGAGGCATAACTTGTTCCATACAAAGGAGTTGTGAAGGAACGTTCTATTCAAGCGTCATCATAGATGGAGGGAGCTGCAACAACTTGGCTAGCATGGATATGGTGGAGAAGCTTTCTCTCACCACAAGACCACATCCACATCCTTACTACATCCAATGGTTCAACAACAGCGGCAAGGTTAAGGTAACACGTCTGTTCGTGTGTATTTTAGTATCTCTACATATGCTGATTATGTTGATTGTGATGTGGTACCTATGCAAGCATGTTCCTTATTACTTGGTAGACCATGGCAATTTGATAAAATTCTGTACACCATGGTAGAAACAATCAGTATACTCTTGTTCACAAGGATAAAAATATTACTTTGCTTCCTATGACTCCTGATTCCATTTTGAAAGATGATATTAATAGAGCTAATAAAGCAAAACAGGAGAAAAATAAGAGTGAAAATCAGATTGTGGCAAAAGAATTTGAGCAACAAATGAAGCCTAATAATAAACCATCTAATGTTGCTTCTGAAATTAAACTGAAAAGTGCATGTTTATTCGCCACCAAATCTGATATTGATGAGCTAGATTCTAGTAAATCTGTTTGCTATGCTTTTGTGTGCAAAGAGGCATTATTTTCATTCGAGGACGTGCCTTCCTCTTTGCCCCTGCTGTCACTAACATTTTGCGGGGAGTTCACGACGCCTTCCCACAAGACGTGCCACCGGATTACCACCTATTCGAGGGATTGAGCATCAAATTGACTTAATTCCGGTGCATCGCTACCCAACCACGCACCATACCGCACCAATCCAGAGGAGACGAAGGAGATTATCGTCAAATACAGGAGCTGCTCGACAAAGGTTATATACGCGAATCTCTTAGTCCTTGTGCTGTTCCTATTATACTAGTGCCTAAAAAGGATGGTACGTCGGCGTATGTGTGTTGATTGTAGAGGCATTAATAATATTACTATTCGTTATCGTCATCCTATTCCTAGGCTAGATGCTATGCTTGATGAATTGAGTGGCTCTACAATATTCTCCAAAGTTGATTTATGTAGTGGATACCATCAAATTCGTATGAAATTGGGAGATGAATGGAAAACAACATTTAAAACTAAGTTTGGATTATATGAGTGGTTAGTCATGCCTTTTGGGTTAACTAATGCACCTAGTACTTTCATGAGATTAATGAACGAAGTTTTACGTGCTTTCATTGGACGATTTGTGGTAGTTTACTTTGATGATATACTGATTTATAGCAAATCTTTGGAAGAACATTTGGAACATTTACGTGTTGTTTTTAATGCTCTACGTGATGCACGTTTGTTTGGTAACCTTGGGAAGTGCACCTTTTGCACCGACCGAGTATCTTTTCTTGGCTATGTTGTTACTCCACAGGAATTGAAGTTGATAAAGCCAAGATTGAAGCTATTGAGAGTTGGCCGCAGCCCAAAACGGTCACACAAGTGAGGAGTTTTCTTGGACTCGCTGGTTTCTATAGGCGTTTGTGAGAGACTTTAGCACCATTGCTGCACCTCTCAATGAGCTTACAAAGAAGGATGTGCCTTTTGTTTGGGGTACCGCATGGGAAGAAGCCTTCACGGTATTGAAAGATAAGTTGACACATGCTCCTTTACTCCAACTTCCCGACTTTAATAAGACTTTTGAGCTTGAATGTGATGCTAGTGGAATTGGATTAGGAGGTGTGTTATTACAAGATGGCAAACCTGTTGCATACTTTTACGAAAAATTGAGTGGGCCTAGTCTGAACTATTCTACTTATGACAAAGAATTATATGCTCTTGTTAGGACTTTAGAGACATGGCAACATTATTTATGGCCCAAAGAATTTGTTATACATTCGATCATGAATCTTTGAAACATATTAAAAGTCAAGCTAAACTGAATCGTAGACATGCTAAATGGGTTGAATTCATTGAGACTTTCCCTTATGTCATTAAACACAAGAAGGGTAAAGAAAATGTTATTGCTGATGCTTTGTCTCGTCGCTATACTATGCTTTCACAACTTGACTTCAAAATATTTGGTTTGGAGACCATCAAAGATCAATATGTGCATGATGCTGATTTTAAAGATGTAATGCAGAATTGTAAAGAAGGAAGAACATGGAACAAGTTCGTTATTAATGATGGTTTTGTGTTCCGTGCTAACAAGCTATGTATTCCTGCTAGCTCTGTTCGTCTTTTGTTGTTGCAGGAGGCGCATGGAGGAGGATTAATGGGACACTTTGGCGTCAAGAAGACGGAGGATATACTTGCTACACATTTCTTTTGGCCAAAGATGAGACGGATGTTGAGCGTTTTGTTGCTCGCTGCACTACATGTCAAAAAGCTAAGTCACGACTCAATCCTCATGGGTTATATATGCCTTTGCTGTGCCTAGTGTTCCTTGGGAGGATATATCTATGGACTTTGTTTTAGGTTTACCTCGAACAAAGAAGGGAGGATAGCATATTTGTTGTCGTGGATAGATTCTAAAATGGCACACTTTATACCATGTCATAAAAGCGATGATGTTAATGTTGCTGATTTGTTCTTTCGTGAAATTATTCGCTTGCATGGTGTGCCAAATACTATTGTTTCAGATCGTGATACTAAATTTCTTAGCCACTTTTGGAGATGTTTATGGGCTAAGTTGGGGACTAAACTGCTTTTAGTACTACTTGTCACCCCAAACCGATGGATAAACTGAAGTAGTCAATAGAACATTGTCTACTATGCTTAGGGCTGTTTTGAAGAATAATAAGAAAATGTGGGAAGAATGCTTGCCTCATATTGAATTTGCTTATAATCGCTCATTGCATTCTACAACTAAGATGTGCCCTTTTGAAATTGTGTATGGCTTCCTACCTCGTGCACCTATTGATTTGTTGCCTCTTCCATCTTCGGAGAAGGTTAATTTTGATGCTAAAGAACGTGCTGAATTGATTTTAAAAATGCATGAGATAACTAAGGAAAACATTGAGCGTATGAATGCTAAATATAAACTTGCTGGAGATAAGGGTAGAAAACATGTTGTCTTTGCACCTGGAGATCTTGTTTGGTTACATTTGCGTAAGGATAGGTTTCCTAATTTGCATAAATCAAAGCTAATGCCACGTCTCGATGGTCCATTTAAGGTATTAGAGAAAATAAATGATAATGCATATAAACTTGAGCTGCCTGCAGATTTTGGGGTTAGTCCCACTTTTAACATTGCAGATTTGAAGCCTTATTTGGGTGAGGAATATGAGCTTCCGTCGAGGACGACTTCATTTCAAGAAGGGAGGATGATGAGGACATCAATACCATTGTTACACCCACAGCCCCTCTTGCTACATATCTTGGACCAATTACTAGAGCTCGCAAGACGCCAATTAAATTATCGTACTTTCGTTTCTTGGTAATGATTCTAATGTTCATGAGAATATGATGCTGCCTAAATTGGATACATTTGTTTTGCTTACAAATGAAGGCCCTAGCTTGGAGAAGGATGGACATTGGAGCAAGAACAAGCATGGAGATAATGCCATGCTAAGGGGAACAAGAACGGAGTTACAAGTGATGATTTCAGGACTTTGAAGCCACCATAATGGGTGCATGAAGCCTTGGACGAAATATACAAGATGCTACTTCCTAAATGTCGTCCCGAGGCTATTCTAGGTGCTGCGTCACCTTATTAGTGGGCCAGGCCCATGTAATTTCGAAATACTTAAGTATAGGCTGTTTTAGAGTCCGTATGTGTGGGGAAACAAGAGTTAGGGTTGATTTGGACCCCTCCACCAAGGGCCACGAAATTCCCCCTCTTCCTCCATATATACAGCCCTTAGGGCACCGTTTAGACCTTGGGTTTTGTTTAGATTAAAAGTTCGCCATAGCTGCAACACAGCGTTTCGTTTGTGTTCCACAACCGCACAAAGGCGCCACGTAACCCCACCTTGATCAATAAAGCTTTCATCTTATATTCGCAATATCCAGATTGCAATCTCAGTTTCTTGCTTGTTCTTCGTTTGCTCGCAGGAAACAGGCCCTCGTGGTCGAGTTGATCGTGCTCGGCGTGGTCAATAACCCTCGGAAGTTGGTTTAGCGATTGCTAAGGCGCGACGTCTCGCACGTTCGTAGTCGGATCGTCAAGGTCGACTCCCACAGAAACGATAGCCACCATCTCATCGAAACATCGGGACACCTTTGCCTCTATCACTCACCGCCGTGCGTGAGTAATTTCATCGTAGGCTTGCTGGACGGTGATGGGTTGGATGAGATTTATCATGTAATCGAGTTAGTTTTGTTAGGGTTTGATCCCTAGTATCCACTATGTTCTGAGATTGATGTTGCTATGACTTTGCTATGCTTAATGCTTGTCACTAGGGCCCGAGTGCCATGATTTCAGATCTGAACCTATTATGTTTTCATGAATATATGTGTGTTCTTGATCCTATCTTGCAAGTCTATAGTCACCTACTATGTGTTATGATCCGACAACCCCGAAGTGACAATAATCGGGACCACTCCCGGTGATGACCATAGTTTGAGGAGTTCATGTATTCACTATGTGCTAATGCTTTGTTCCGGTTCTCTATTAAAAGGAGGCCCTCAGGAATAGCAGGAATATCCTCATCATCACTTTCATCGGTATTATCAGTTTCAATAGTTTCTTTCTCTCTAGCCCTAGAAATTTGTTCATCTAGAAATTCACCAAGGGGCACAGTAGTATCAAGCATAGAAGTAGTTTCATCATAAGTATCATGCATAGCAGAAGTGGCATCATCAATAACATGCAACATATCAAAATGAATAGCACAAGCAGGCTTAGGTGTCGCAAGCTTACTCATAACAGAAGGTGAATCAAGTGCAGAGCTAGATGGCAGTTCCTTACCTCCCCTCGTAGTTGAGGGATAAACTTTTGTCTTAGCATCTTTCAAGTTCTTCATAGTGTCCAGCAGATATAAATCCCAAGTGACTCAAAGAATAGAGCTATGCTCCCCGGCAACGGCGCCAGAGATTAGTCTTGATAACCCACAAGTGTAGGGGATCGTAACAGCTTTCGAGGGTAAAGTATTCAACCCAAATATATTGATTCAACACAAGGGGAGCCAAAGAATATTCTCAAGTATTAGCAACTGAGTTGTCAATTCAGTCACACCTGGATAACTTAATATCTGCAGCAAAGTGTTTAGTAGCAAAGTAGTATGATAGTAGTGGTAACGGTAACAAAAGAGTAATGAAAGCAAAAGCAATATTTTTGGTGTTTTGTAGTGATTGTAACAATAGCAACGGGAAAGTAAATAAGCGTAAACCAGTAGATGGAAAGCTCGTAGGCATCGGATCGGTGATGGATAATTATGCCGGATGCGGTTCATCATATAACAGTCATAACATAGGGTGACACAGAACTTGCTCCAATTCATCAATGTAATGTAGGCATGTATTCTGAATATAGTCATACGTGCTTATGGAAAAGAACTTGCATGACATCTTTTGTCCTACCCTCCCGTGGCAGCGGGGTCCTCATGGAAACTAATGGATATTAAGGCCTCCTTTTAATAGAGAACCGGAACAAAGCACTAGCACATAGTGAATACATGGACTCCTCAAACTATGGTCATCACCGAGAAGTATCCCGATTATTGTCACTTCGGGGTTGTCGGATCATAACACATAATAGGTGATTATAGACTTGCAAGATAGGATCAAGAACACACATATATTCATGAAAACATAATAGGTTCAGATCTGAAATCATGGCACTCGGGCCCTAGTGACAAGCATTAAGCATAGCAAAGTCATAGCAACATCAATCTCAGAACATAATGGATACTAGGGATCAAACCCTAACAAAACTAACTCGATTACATGATAGATCTCATCCAACCCATCACCGTCCAGCAAGCCTATGATGGAATTACTCACGCACGGCGGTGAGCATCATGAAATTGGTGATGGAGGATGGTTGATGATGACGACGACGACGAATCCCCCTCTCCGGAGCCCCGAACGGACTCCAGATCAGCCCTCCCGGGAGGTTTTAGGGCTTGGCGGCGGCTCTGTATCGTAAAACGCGATGATTTCTTCTCTCTGATTTTTCTCTCTCCAAAAGCCAATATATTGAGTTGGAGTTGGCGTCAGAAGGTCTCCAGGGGGCCCACGAGGTAGGGGGGCGTGCCCAGGAGGGGGGTGCCCCCTCCCTCGTGGACAGGGTGTGGGCCCCCTGGTCTTCATCTTTGGCGAGGATTTTTTATTATTTTTTCTAAGACGCTCCGTGGAGTTTCAGGTCATTCCAAGAACTTATGTTTTCTGCACATGAAACAACATCATGGCAGTTCTGCTGAACACAGCATCAGTCCGGGTTAGTTCCATTCAAATCATACAAGTTAGAGTCCAAAACAAGGGCAAAAGTGTTTGGAAAAGTATATACGACAGAGACGTATCAAGAGACGCCGTGGATGAAGTTGCCAGCGACGACGCCGTCCATGGAGGCCCGCCATGGCTGCTCGGTATCAAGCACCGCCATCCCCGTGAGATCGAATAAAAGATAAAATGCAGTGGTGAGTGCAGAACCTCCTTGGTGGCGCCGAGTTGGCCTCGGCTTCATCAGAGGAATCGGTGAGGGTGCTATGGTTCCGGTGGGGCAAGTCAATACGGCACTGGGAGGATGGAGGTGGCGTGATAGACGAGGCGAACATCGGGGCAACTCCTTGGAGGTGGAGGACGGGGCAGCTGATCTGGCGGGACGACGAGATCGACGACGGATCCTCATTCGTTGCTGTGGATGAGGGACGGTGAGGTGTTGCGGTGGACGACGTCGTCGGGGAAGAGTCTCCGGCTGGGCGGCGGTCGGGAGGCCGACGGAGGAGCATGGGGTTTCGCGGGTTTTGGCAGCCTCGGTGTACGAATGGGGGGCAAAGGGGAAGGTAGGGGGAGCCATGGCTTAGGGACGGCTTGTCCAAAATGTAGGGTTAGTTACCAGCGTACCCCCATCGGTTTTGACCACGCGACGTCGAGCCGACATTTCCGGTTGAGGGGTAGAAGGGGGATTTCATGTGTCTGGGCTACGGGACCATTTCGGATGAGGAGGGATTTTTCGCGCACGGCGAATTTTCGGGATAACAAGGCGCGACGCGGGTTGAAGAGGCGGGAGTTTCAAAGCAGATGAGACAAAAGATACTCGAGCTTGAAAATTTCGGGATAACAAGGCGCAGATTCCATGTTCGGCAGAATAAACTTAACATGTACAAAAAATTTCATACAAGACACAAGAGACTCATGTCCCCTTTTACTATATTGTTATAAATGCCATTGAAAAAACTACAAGAAAAATGAGAAAAAAATTGGGAGAACAAGATTACCCTGTATATTACCATATCGATTCGCACTTCCCTCAAAAACAACAAAACACAAATCAATTCCCACCAAAAGAAAGAGCCATGTCCCTTTTTATGTGATTACAAATGCCAGGATCTCGAGTTTCAATTTTTGAATCCACGTTATGTTGAATTCGAATATATCGTTAGGTGACCTTGCGGTTTATAATGGATGTAGTCCTACATTTTGATCATCCATCATATATGAACATTTTACTCCACCCTATGAACATATATATTGTCGTCTACCTTATGGACTAAATTTGAATAAATTTTCCTTATTTGAATACGATTTTTGTCAAGTTATACCATCATTTAAATATTATCTTGATAACAAAAAACATGCATATAGCAGTAATCATATTTCACTATGAACTACATGTACCATACAATCTCCAGTTCAAATATTTGTATCCATTTTATGTTGAATTCAAATCAGAGTACATTGGTCTAGGTAGCGAGATGTTCAGGATAATCTAAACCATGTTTTCATACGTATAATTTTTGGCTGAACCGGGACAAGTTTTGGTATAAGATTCTTGCAAAACCAGAGATTCTCTCAATGAGCCTCGTGGTTCCGAGAGGGAACGTGTCACCTTTGTGTGCTAAACGATATACACTGCCTCCCCCTGTTAAATTTTAGAATTATTCCGGGTTCGTTTGGCCTTTGTTATACATTAATTGAGTTTCTGGACGTTTAATGTGCATAAATCAAATTTGAAGTGCAAGCACATGCTCCGGTGCACCAAAGTTGGTTGAAAAATCAAATGTGTGTCCTTGGGTGAATTTCTAAGTCCCATGCAAGAAATGGGAATGAAATTCAAACATCTGGGTGTCGTGACTCGGTCGAGAACATTGAGAAACTTGGTTTTTAAATTCCTATAAATCCAAAACTTGCCTGGAAATCATGAAACTTGGCATGGTGTCATGTCATGGCACTAACATGCTGTGGTAAAAAATTGGGCCGAATTGGAACAAGTTTTGGTATAAGCTTCTTGCAAACCGGAGCTTCTCTCAAGAAGGCCAGTGGTTCTAAGAGGGAACGTGTCACCTTTGAGTGTGAAATGATATACGCTGCCCACCTTGAGTTTCTTTACAGAGGCAACATAGAACTACATGAGTGCCCTATTAAATTTTGGAATTATTCCGGGTTCGTTTGGCCTTTTTTATACATTAATTGAGTTTCTGGTCATTTAATGTGCATAATCAAATTTTAATTACAAGCACATGCTCCCGTGCACCAAAGTTGGTTGAAAAATCACATGTGTGTCCTCGGGTGAATTTCTAGGTCCCATGCAAGAAATGGGAATGAAATTCAAACATCTGGGCATCCTGGCTCGGCCGAGAACATTGGGAAACTTGGTTTTAAAATTCTTGTAAATCCAAAACACGCCTGAAAATCATGAAACTCGGCATGGTGTCATGTCATGGTACTACCATGCTGTGGTAAAAAATTGGCCGAATAGGAACTAGTTTTGGTATAAGCTTCTTGCAAACTGGAGCTTCTCTCAAGAAGGCTCGTGGTTCTGAGAGGGAACGCGTCACCTTTGTGTGCATAATTCAAATTTGAAATACAAGCACATGCTCCAGTGCACCAAAGTTGGTTGAAAAATCACATGGGTGTGCTCGGGTGAATTTCTAGGTCCCATGCAAGAAATGGGAATGAAATTCAAACATCTGGGCATCGTGGCTCGGCCAGAAACATTGAGAAACTTGGTTTTTTAATTCCTATAAATCCAAAACACGCATGAAAATCATGAAACTTGGCTTGGTGTCATGACATGTCACCAACATGTTGTGGTAATTTTGTTGTTTGATTTGTGAAGGCGCACACATTAACAATCAACAAAGTCATTTTGGAACAAGTGTTGTCACATTACAATCGGAAACACAAGTATTATTTAAACCGTGGGCGTTCTACTTACCATTTACGTGCCGCCACGCGTCCCCTTTTTTTATTAGCTAGGAGGCGTCGTGCAGGGTAGCTATTTGACTACGGGAGGCGTGCGATCAGACCCCTGCACGTGCTTATCGGGAGGAGATCCCTTTGACCTCCATCTACCGCCTACCTCTCTCCCAAGGTCTCCATTAATGGCGCCCGAGCCTCTGTTTAATGGCGTGGCTATGTCTCACTCAACTTAGATTTAAGAGAGAGAAAATAAAATCTGAAAAGAAAATTTTGCACCGATCTTGATGTAAGATCCGACGGACCTATATAGCATCTACTACGACTTATAGCAAGACTGATGAATATGTAAGGACGACGACAGTGGATAATAATTGTCTTACATAATTAGGAAGATAATTAAAAAAGCCACATGCGGCTACGCCCCAAATACACAAGGGCAAAATAAGAAGGAAGACAACGATCTGGCTCACTGATCTCTAGTTTCTTGATGCGTTGCTGCAGGCCATGGGAACTAGTCTCCGCGGCGAGTAGCGATGACCTCTGTCGTGTCCTCAAGAAGCTGCTTGAGAGCATCCACGGATTCCTCCACCAGCCTTTGGCGCTCGATGCAGAGAATGTCATTCTCATCCATAAGTTTCTTGACGATGATGCTGGTCCTCTTCAACAAGGTACTGGTTTCCTCCTGTTGCTCTACACTTTGGATGATCTTCACCCTCAACAGGTCGTGCTCGGCTCGGAGCCTCTCATTGCCTTCCCTTAGTTGTAGGATGACCCTGGTATCCTATTCAAATGAGGCTTTCATGTCGTCCTGCAACCTCGCCTAGCCAGAGATCTGATCCATCTAGCTATGGACAATCGCATGCATGCGTCTGTAAGAGTCGTCGCTTGCCAGCGAGACATTTTCCCAAGCCGCCGCGGCACGGCGGGACATCCCTGCTGCATTCGTAGCGTGGCGGGACATCTCTGCTGCTTCTACGGCGCGGCGGACCGATCTCTTTGCATCGGCGAGGCGGTGGGACCTCTATGTTGCTACTTCATGTGGGCAGACATGTCGGCTGCTTTCGCGGTGAGGCGGGACATCTCTCGTTCTTCCGCTTCCATGCTCGCCTCTCCCTGGTGGTAATCTCCCGACTCAGAACTCACGCTGGCCATGGCAAACGCAAGGGAAGGATGCTGAATGACTTGTTTGTTTTTGTGGATGAGGAGTTCAGGAGGAATGTGCAGTCATCTTGGCATAGTAGTATTTATAACCGAGTACTAATACGCTCCTAAGTGGGAAACCATTTAGGTTGTGATCGGTGTGAACAGGTTTGCAATTAAATATAGTGTGGTAGTAGTAATTTGGAATGTGACGAGATGCAAGCTCAAAATTTATTGATGGTTCTAGTTTCGAAGTGCGGCACTATTCCCAGATGGCATAACATGGGCACGTGTTCTCGGTCGTGGTGTAGCATATGCCATGGTACTTCTTTTTCTACTGCTGTGTACGTGCAATAACTAGCACCGTCGGATACATATCTTACGGTTATTGGGGCGTTCAACAGGAATAGCCTCGTGGCGAGCTATAGACTAGTCTTTTTTTCCAGGGCATTACACCTATCTCTTGGGATTTCTCGCACACACCATCTCTAGCTCCCTAGGGCGATGCCACCCACATACACTTGTACTCTGAGTTTAGTACGTTATACAAGAAGAGAAGAGGTGCACGCACGCATTCGTCCTCTCTCACACACGCATCTCTAGCTACGAACTGTAGTGTTCTCAACCATCCGATTGGCTCTATCATAGGTTTCATGTTGCTCCTTGGCCTTGAGATTGAGAAGTTTAGAACGCAGAGGCTAAGATGGAGGCGCGAGGTTTTGGTTAATGTGCAGGCTGCACACAACACCAACACGACACGAGCTTCGTCTGCCTGGTGCGCAGTCGGGTGAGTTGTCCAAGTATAGACACAACCAAGCCCTCATTGGTATCTGCGCCTCGACTTATGCATAGAGAAATTAGAATCAGAGGGAGTATTACTAGGAGTACTACTACTTTGATGTGTCGTGTCAACTCGCACAAGTATGCAACACTTCCTGAACAAACAAGCATATAGTAAGCTATTATACTTCTTACCCAAAGGATCTTTATATCCAACAGACACAAAATATCCGTTCGACTGTTGGAAATTACTTTAACTGTTGATCTGATGTCAACGTAATTGCTGCATCGCCACCAAAACCCACCATCTTAAGCTAAAGTAGACCGAGCTAACCTCTATATTAGCATATTACTAAGATAAACAGAAGGCACTATAGAATCATTTAGGAGGTGAGCTTGTCAATCTGAATCTGGAGGGACACCATCCTCGACAACCTAACCCCGGCCAGCAGCTTGGGCGAAACTGTGAAGAAGGTCAGCTCCTGCACGGTGACGTCGCCGCGATCCTTGTTGCTTGTCACCTCCATTTCCACCTTAACAACATCGGTCCTGCCTTTGGGCTCCCTCGGCGGGCCGTTCCCACAGCTTGGCCACGTAGTGCGGTAGTGGGGACGCCCCCGCTCTGATGCAGACGACCGACACGGCGATAGGCGTGCTGATGTTGAGTATGCCGCCAACCAAGAAAAACGTGTGGTCGTCCTCCTCCGCGAACAGCAAGAGCCGTGGCTCCGACAATGGCACTTGCAGGTGGAGACCTTGTCGTACTGGATCCTATGCACGGGCATGGGATGCACGATGCTGATGTGGTGGGAGGCGCAGCCGGCCTTCACGCCGCCGCATGAGGCGGCACGCGTGGCATTTGGAGGGCGTGAGCGGACACATGCTCTAGTGATTGGCGAGCTTGTGGTAAGTGACGTAGAGCCCACAGCCTTCATGCGGGCACTCCACCCTCACTGAGGAGAGGATGTTTTCCACCACTGTGTTCCGCACATCGAAGCCACTACCGCGCTCGCACTTCTGGCACTCCCACTGGTTCCCGGGGCGCTCGAGGCGGCATTCCGCGTAGGCCAGGTGCCCTCCCTTGCACTGCACAAATAAATCGAACCACACATCAATCAAGAAACCTGCACCTTGCTCGATCAGCTGAACGAATGAGGTGTGTTCGAACCTCATACACTGGAGGCTTCAAGGGGCGGAGGCACAAGGGGCATTGGAGCAAGGTGAGGTCCATCGAGACCATAGAGAGCTCCATCGTCGGGTCCTGTTCCGTCGGCATGATCTCGCCCTCCTCGTGCACAACCATCTCTTGGTTTAGGGTCGGGGCATTACAAAGCTTTACCGTCACATATTCATACTACTTCATGGTGCATTAAATCAACACATGCAAGTATCAAAAGGAAAGTCATGGCATGCATGGATGCATTGTAATTAATGCATCAGTAAACGCAAATTGTTGAAATATATCGAGTGCAGTGCTTTGATGTGTCGCGTCAACTCGTACAACAACTAGAAGTTTGATTACACCGCCCTCTCCCTCATGGTGAGCTCGGTGCCTTAGCACTTTGCCTTTGGCTGTATGACAGGTGGGCCACCCACTGTTGGGCCCCACATCATACATAAAGGCAGGAGCAGAGAAATCAATGAAGCTGTGTCCCTCCCTCCCCATGGGCGTGGTGGCTGGCAGGACTAGGAGAAGCTTTCGCTACACGCTCTCCCTCCCGCACGCGATGGACATGTAGCTGTTCATTCGGTGTCAGATGGCCAGAAGCATACTGTAGTACTCCACTGCAGTAGTACTCCATCATAGTTCGACTTCCCGAAGAGGCGAGGAGCCAAGCGCAGCCCGGACACTCGTGTGGCAGTTTCATGTGTAGAGTAGTCTAGGATAGCGTGTATCGTGCCCTTAAGCTTAAAATCATTGGGGTCGGCTCCATGCTATGAGGCCGTCTTGAAGCATTTTTTGATTAAAATAATCTTCTGGCCCTACCTGTCATCCTGGTGATTGTAGTTTGCACGCTAATCTGGTCAAGATAGGAATATACATTTTAATTTGTGGTGGGGTAAATGTTAGAGGTTGCAGCAAATATGTTGTACACTGCGGGTCTTTTAGCCAAGTTTAGAGGCAAGAATGTGGGGCCAGTGCTATGATGTGTCGTGTCAACTCGTACAACGAGGAGAAGCTTGATTTTACTACTACACGCCTTCTCCCTCGACCATGTGCGCGGTGGCTCACAGACGAGGACATGCTTTTGCTTATATTACAACACGCTATCCCTCCCGCACACGATGGACAGACATGCAGCAGTGGATTCGATACTGTAGAAGTAGTAGTAACATCATTGTTCATTTTCTCGAAGAGGCGAAGAGCCAAGCGCAACCCGAACATGGCACTTGCGAACGCTCGCGTGGCAGTCTTTGTGGAAGGGTGGGGCGTGGTGCGGAGCCTTGGAGCACGCATATAGCCAGGCTCTTGCATGAGACAAAATTGCTATGTGAGCCCACTATTGTAGTACTTGCTAGTATAGCCCTGTAAACCGAAAAGGAGTATTTGCCTTTCTAGAGATTTCAACAAGTGACTAGACTACACCCTAAATGAGTACATATGGAGCAAAATGAGTGAATCTGTCGGATTACGGGTTCCGGGAAACCCTTGAGGTTCGAACACTGGGGTGCACACAAAGATCTCTCTCTCCCTAGCTCGCTCTTGCAACGATCTCAAGGCCTAGCTCGCCGAACCCAAGGAACAAGAGACACGAGAGTTTATACTGGTTCGGGCCACCGTTGTGGTGTAATACCCTACTCTAGTGTGGATTGCCTTGTAGACTGAGGATGAACCAATACAAGGGATGAACAGCCTCCTGAGGAGAGGTGTTGTTGAGCTCGGTCAGCTTGTGTGTGTGAGGATCGCCTTGGTGGAGTGGATCCGATCCCAGATGAGCCGATCTCTGACTACAGTGGTGGCTAGTCCTACTATAGGGGCCCCGGTCCTCTTCCCAAATGTTAGGCAGGAAGGGATCCCACGATGGCCAATTTTGAAGGGAGACAACTAGTACAAGCTATCCTAACAAAAGGTGGTCCTCGCCTGCCAAAGGCTTTGGTCGTGACGCAGCCATGGACTCCGTGGTGACCTCCGCCCTGCCGTCCTGCTGGTCTTGGTCTCGTTGCACCGATATGGAAACCTTTTCCTGATGCCTCGGGACTCCTCGCCTGTGCTTGCCCCTTTAGCACTAAAGAGGAAACGAGTACTCTGCGCCCGCTGGCGCCCGCCTGGCTTTGGTCGTCATGGTTGATGTCACGCGAACCTCGCGAGGTGCCCCTTGCATAGATATGTCCGCTCCTCGGGAGCCAACCTAGCGAGGCCGCCCCTGAGGAGGTCTTGGTGTCGTCCGCCTCGCGAGGCTTGGTCCCTCGCGAGGGTCTTGAGTGGTTGCTGCTGAAGATGGGCCGTACCAGGCCGTTGGTAGAGCCACGCCCTTGGCCGCAGGCAGGCAAGTCTGGGTACCCCTGTTCCAAGGACGCCGACAGTAGCCCCCAGGCCCAAGGCGTGCTCGGACTTGGCTTCGAGGTGAAGCCAAGGGGCAAGTGCGGAGCGCCGGGGGCCCCAATAGCCTGCAACCTTTATTGATGCATGGCGATTGACAGGACGTGGGCGTCTTCGCTTCCCGACGCTGCCCCGGCAACTGTCCAAGTGACAAAAGGCCTGCGCGTGCCACCGAGCCTTCATTGCCTCCCTTCGTCTTGCTCCAGATCCCCTTTCCTGCTCCTTGCTCTCAGAGACCTCAGATCCGCATCCATCCCCCTTCGAGCCTGTAGCTGATGGCGTCCGACAAGGAAAGGCCGCTCTCCCGCCCTCCTGGTACGAGCCGACTTTGAGCGCGCCTAGTGTTTTGGAGAAGAACCCTGCCGCCACGGTCTTGATGACGGCGGAGAGCAGCAATGAGAAAGGGAAGACCACGCTCCGGGCAGGCTCCATCGAGCCGGAGGCCTCAGGCAGCACCTTCTACCCCTTCTTTGCGAGTAGTGTCGTCACAGGGCTGGTCCCCCCCTTCTCCGATTTCTTCTATGCCGTCCTTAGCCACTACAAGCTGCATGCCCTTCATCTTCATCCCAACTCCGTCCTCCTCCTGTCGATCTTCGCCTTCTATTGCAAGGCATACGTGGGGGTGATGTCGTCCGTGGCGCTGCTTCGCCACTTATTCTACCTCTGGAACAAGCACGGCCATTGCTAGGGGTGTGCCAACTTTGTCACGGCCAACGGGTCCAACGCGATCTCGAAGGCCGGGAAGAAGGCCGGGGGCTTCAGGAGCAAGTGGGTCCTTATGGACGCCAAGTGCTCCCACCCTCGGCTGGTGTTGCCGACGGAGATGCCCTCGCCTCACGACGGGTGGCTCCACGCGAAGCTCACCGACCCCTGGCCGCAGCAGGTGCTGGAGAAGATGACTACTAACCTGAAGCCTGACGACCCGAAGGTGGCGAAGCTGACGGGGACAATGATCATCATGGAATTCCTGGCACAGCGCGTAGCTCCTCTCCAGGCGCGCTCGCGCCCCTTGTGGAAGCTCGGGGACGAGTAGGACAACCTCCACCTGCGCCCAGGTGCCTTGTCGGACGAGGAGCTGGGCGCGGCTCTCCGCCTCTTGGTCGGACATGATCAGAGGTATCCACCGGACACCCATGTTCCCTTGTACCGCCGCCCAGATGGGCGAAGGTAGCCGCTGCCATGCATGTCTTTGATGGGCGCGGGCTCGTCTTTGCAGCGCCTTATACGAGGCCACGGGGTGGTGGCCTAATCTGGTGTCTTCTGGCGATTCTGGCGAGGAGGAGAGGCCCGATTCGGAGGCAACCCTGGAGGGGGAGGGGGAGACCTCTCCTCTTGCAGCGGACCTCCTCGGCGCCCTTCCTGACGACGACGAGGCCGGTGACCATCCAGTGAGGGAGTCCCAGGCCCCTGTTGGGGTCACCACGAGGTCCAGGGGCACCCCCTCGAAGAAACCGTCGACCGGGGCTCCGACGAGGAGTAGGTCGGCGTTAGTCTCCCGAGGTGGCGCCCCTGTTCTGACATCGACCAGTGCTGCTGCCGGGCCGGCTGCCACAGCCTCATCTGCTCCTGGAACTCGCAAGCCGACACCCTAGGCTGCGAGGCCCCCGGGCTCCGTGCTTCTCAAGAGGCCGCGGAACTATGCCACCATGGACCAGTAAGCACCTTGTCCTGATTTTGTTCTTGCTCTAGTTTCTGTCGCTGCTTCCTGACGTTCTTTCCTTGTACCGCTAGGCCGACGCTGGCGGCGAAGAAGAAGAGAGAGGGAGCGGCCACACCCTCGGGGACCCAGCAACCTGGCATGGCCGCACCTCCTCCAGCGCAGAAGTGCGACAATAGCCCTCGCGCCTCTCCGGCTTGGTCATCCTCACGAGGTGCGGAGGACCATCCCCGGGAGAAGGCGACCTCCATAGCCAAGCCGGCTCTGGAGGCGCCCGCTCTCAGCTCGCTGCCCGAGGTCCCACTGGCCCCGGAGCTCCCGGCTTCTTCCTCTGCTGCCATCAACTCGCAGATCTTGGCGACGACGCTGCCTCCTCCTTCCGCTACACCGCTAGCTCGTGATCCTTCTGCTTCGCCCGACGCTTTGGAGAAAGCTCTTTCTGCGCTGACCCGGCTCTGAAATGACCTTCAAGGCGCTGACTGTCGCCTGGTGGCGGGGCGCCTGGAGCTGATCTCAGGTTGGCTGCACTCCGATGCGTCTGTCAGGGCGACGTTGGGCTAGGCCGTGGCAGCTTCCGAGGAGGACAAGCGGGCCGCCGACCAAGCTGCGGCCACCTGCGAGGTGGCGCTGAAGGATGCCGAGGACACCAGGGAGCGCTGCAGGGCATCGGTGGTCGAGCTGGAGAACCTGCGCAAGGAAAGGGCTGCCGTGGCTCGCCAGCTCAAGGTGCAGGAGGAGAAGGTGAAGGCTCAAGAAGAGGCGGTGACCGGCCGTGATGCTGAGCTGGAGCAGCTGGCGCAGGCGCAGGCCGCGGAACGCGACCTCCTGAAGACGCTGGAGAAGGAGGTGGAAGCGGAAAGGGTCCAGCTGGAAATCAAGGTGAAGGTTCTTGCCGAGGATCGTGAGGCCTTCAAGTCCTTTGAGGAGAGATCCCGCGAGGTGCTGCGGGAACTCTACGAGAAGGACTTGGAGAAGCCTTTGGTGACTGATGACGACGGACCCGCCCAGCTACTTCCTCAGCTCACCACGGTGCTCGAGGACGTCATCAGCGGAATCGGCCCCATGGTGGAGGGTGAAGTGCGTGCTCTTTCCTCGTCGGCCTTGACGCGCGTCCTCAGACATCTTCACCTTCAAGATCCCAATGCTGACCATGGTGTCCTGCTCGAGCCTGTAGATGAGGAGCACTGTGTAGCTGCTGCCAAGGCCGTGAAGGGCCAAGTGGAGACCTTGCTGAAGAAGTTCCTTGCTATCGACCCTGCACCTCCAGCCGATGGTGCCACCGATCCTGCAACCAAGGCCAACGACACGATCGATGGTGACGCTGCCGACAGGAAGACGCTCCCTGACGATGGCACCCAAGGTTGAAGAAGAAGCTTGCTGGTGAACGATGGCACTCCTTCCCGTTTAACTATCCTGTGAACTTTCCTGCGACATGCAGCATGCCTCGTGGAGGCGTTAAAACTTCTCTTTGTTGCTTAAGGAACAATATGTTTTGTAACGTTTTATTGAGATTCCATGACTTCCTTCACGTTTGCTTGATGTTCTACATCTGCAGGGCCCGACCCCGCGCATACCTCAGCCACCATTGGACCGTCCGGATCACCAAGACAGGACCAAGGGGTGAGGGGCTACATGGCCAGTTAGGCTCCTGAGTCGCGATGGTCGGGAGTCCCCTTAATAGCATAAGCGGCTGCGGGAAGGAGATCACGAAGGTAGGCCTTAGTGTTCTCGTCGGCGAGGGCCGACCCAGCATACCTCAGCGCCGTTGGACCGTCTGGATCACCAGGACGGGACCAAGGGGTGAGGGGCTACGTGGCTAGTTAGGCTCCTGAGTTGCGATGCTCAGGAGTCCCCCTTGACGCTCAAACAGACCTTCATACCTGTCCTCACCGAGGTCCCGCTCGGGAGGGGTGCCCGACGACCAGGTCCGAGGGACCTGGCAGGGCGGCGTATGCTAGGCGTGACCTGAGCGTAGCCCCCGTGCCTAGCCCCCTCGCGTGACTCTCCCGAGGGGAAAGTGTTGCGGTGAGGCTGGACACCGAGCAGGGTGGCTCCCTAAGGTTGATGCGGCCGTGGGGCCGCCCTCAGTTGTTTATCACCAGCACGGAGTATAGTGCTTCCGCACTTGCACGGGCATAGCCGCTCCTTGATCGTGTCGTCTGCCAGCGCAGAGCATGGTGCTTCCACTGGTGCATGGGCGAGGGCTCCCTCTGAGTGGAGCCCCTGGGGCATGTACAACCCATACGACATGTGGCTTGCAGCGGGGTTAGATGAGTGTGTCAGGGCACTTTCGTGAGCAGTAGCAGGACTCCGAGGCCCTACCTCAAAGAGGGTTGCGCCTGGTCCTGATTCTTGATAGTTGTTGCAATTCTATGAGATGGTTAGGCAACCTGTGCCGGATAAATCTCCTGAGGTGATTACATGAGGAGACCAGACACCAACGACCCCAGGAGGTGACATGAACAGGGCCGGGCCGCCAGACAAAGCTCAGTCATTGGGTTTATCGACGCTGCAGGGAGGACGCTGGCATAGACGCCGTGCCTACCCTTCTCATTCAAAAAAATCCTAAAGAAAGACAACCGGCGTGCGGCTTCCGCGGTGGTGAGGGCGGCTGCGGGTGGGCTTGCGAGGGCACACACCATTCATGGTATCGAAGTACCAGACAGGCAGGCGAAAATCGTAAGGAAAATCATGCGAGGGAGCAAGCTAGTTCAGATAGATGCAAGAACGATACATGCCACTGGGACAGACCCGAGCGGCCTGGGGATGATGCAGCCCGAGGGGCGCTCCCAACAGAGTAAGCTAAAGATGCAAAAAAGGATACATGTCGCAGGGATGGGCCCGTGCGACTTGGGGATAATGCTGCCCGACGGGCGACCCCAACTGAATGAACTGGAAAGAGTCACCTGATAACGTAGCTGGAGTGATGTTGGAGTAGCTGAAGATGCAAGAAGTTGCTCCTCACGAGCCGCCAGGGTCCTGAGCCTCAGGAGGTTCCGTAGGCCCAGGTGGCTCCTGAAGAACTATCGCCATCTCCGTCAGGACGGTGTGATGCCTAGCCTCTTGAGCTGCCAGAACGCTCCGCAGGTGGCGCTGGAAGGTGACAGCCACGTTCGGCAAGCCGAATGGCATGCGAACATAGCTGTGAGGTGGACCCTCGCACGGTCCAACGCGCGAAGGCCAGAAACGTCCCTAGGACGCGGCCCTGTTGAGCCCTGGAATGTCGACGCGGACGCGCAGCCCGCCGTCCTCGCCAGGATGGGGGGCTACAACGGGTGGTAGGCGGCGATAGCCGTGTATTGTCCTTGCCTCTTGAAGCTCCTGGGTCGCCTTGGTGATGAACTCCTGAGCACTGGGCGCTCCACGCCTGGTGCCCTCTTGAGGGAAACGTGCGGCGAAGCACGCCTCCACATGGTGCCCGAGCGCCTCCCTCGTGATGTTGGCTAGGTATGAGGCCCTCCAGAAGAGAGCCCCCGAGCCCAGCCTGAGGAGGGCCCGGGAGCGCCTTCCTATGTGAGGGAGGGAGGCGCCCCGGCTGCGGTCGCAGATCCTGAGGTAGTGCCGCTAGAAACGCCACTCTCCTGAGGCCCTGACTGGATTAGCTGCTTATTCTTCTTGGGAATGGCCTCAGGAGGGTACAGGGTGCCTTCATTGTCGGGGTCTTCGGCCAATGCAGCTTGGTAAGCGCGCTCGAGGGAGCACACCGCATCTCTTTCTTCACAGGGGACCGTGATGTTGTCGCCGCTCCCTTGCATCTTGAGGACGTTGTAGCCGTGGTGGGTCACTGCCATAAACTTGGCCAAGGCTGCATACCCAAGGATGGCATTGTACGGTAGGCGGATGTGGGTGACGTCGAAGTCGATGAGCTCGGTGCGGTAATTGTCACGCTGGCCGAATGTGACAGGGAGGCGGACCTGCCCTATCGGGGTAGTGGAGTCTTCGGTCACTCCTGAGAAGGGCTTGGTAAGCTGCAGTTGATCGTATGGCACTTGGAGGCTGTCGAATGTCTCGACGGATAGTACTTTGAGCCCTGCGCCGCCATTGATGAGGGTCTTGGTGACTTGGACGTTGCTCATGACGGGTGAGCAGAGCATCGGGAGGTCGCCGGCGGTTGCTGCGCACTTGAGCTGATCTGACGAGCTGAAGATGATGGCGCACTTGGACCACCTGAGCGGACGCATGGCTTCGAGCCTGGGAAGGGCCGTGTTCACTTCACGAGCAAACTGCTTGAAGATACGCTTAGAGGCTGGGGCTTGAGCACCACTCAAGATGCAGGCGAGGGCACAAGGCTCTTGGAAGCCCCCAGCCCCCTCGTCCTGATGATGGTCGTCGTTCCTCCTCGGTGGTGGTGGCAGTGGAGGGAGGCCAGCGTTGCCCTGAGGGCGGTCCTCACGAGGCTGGTCTCTCCAGGCACCCTTGCGAGGTTGGTCTTGCCAGCGGTCCTCATGAGGTCGGTCGCGCCACTCCTGGCGGGGGCCGCGGTCGCCCCAGCGTCCCCTACTCCGTCCTCCTCCTCGGCCGTAGCCTCAGTCGTTGCGCTCGGGGCATCGACCGAATATCCCATCGCGGATGGCCCTCAGCTCCTGACAATTGTTGGTGTTGTGGCTATGAACGTTTTGGAAGGCACAAAATGGGCGGTTGGCCTTGGATGACTCGGGGTGGTCGCGACCGCGCTTCATCTCTGGCTCTGCAGCGAGTAAGGCAGCCCCCTTGCGCTTCACATCCTTGATCTTGGCCTTCTTGTCCTCCTAGTCGGCAGCAGGGAGCTCGAGGAGGGAAAGGCGCCCTTCCTCGGCCCTTGCGCACTTGGTCGCCATGTTGAACATCTCCAGGGCCGTGCATAGTTCCTCGTGGATGGCGAGCTCCTCCTTCATCTTGACACCGCGGACGCCATCGGAGAACGCGGAGATGATGGCCTCGTCCATCACCTTGGGGATCTTGAGGCGAACACTGTTGCAGCGTTGGATGTACTTCTGCAGAGTTTCCCGCCGCAGGTCGCCTGTGACCGGCGGGCGGTCGCGAGTGCCCTGGAAGTTGGCGACGAAACGCTCGCGCATCTCGCCCTAGGAGGAGATTGATCCCATGGGCAATTTCAAGAGCCACGAGCGCATGCCATCTTTGAGGGCCATGGGAAACCAGTTCGCCATAACCTTTTTGTCACCGTTGGCTGCCTCGATGCTCAGCTCGTAGAGCTGCAGGAACTCCGCAGGGTCGGGGGTGCCGTCATAGCGCGGAGGCAGGTCCGGCTTGAATTTTCCGGGCCAGACGACGCTGCGCGGTTTGGGAGTGAAGGCACAACAGCCTGCTGTGGTCACCGGAGCCTGCCGCGGAGGCGGAGCCTGATCCTGATATCCACACGCCGCCACTGCAGGCGGCGCGCGATCTTGACGCAATGGTGCTGGGAGCGTATGAGCGTTTTCTTGCGGCCGAGGGACTTCTTGCCAGCTTCCTTCTTCGTGCGCGGGCGCCCGGTGTGGCGGGTCACGCCGCAGGACCGCGCATCTTGGTGCGAGGGCGGCGTCTTGATGCGGAGGTGGTGGAGGCGCTCCGTGGGCTACGTCGCCCGCAGCTGGAGGTGGTCGAGGTAGCGAGAGGGATGGTGCAGGAGAGCCCCCAGCGGCGCTGACGGGCTCGGCGATGCGGTCCAGCCAGTCGTCGTAGAGGTCGTCGACGGGGTGGTAGCGCAGGAGCTCGTGTGTCATGAGCAGCGCGGCCTGCGCATCCGTGGGCACGCGACGAGCATGGGACGATGAGCCGGCCGGAGTCAGCGACGGGGTGGCGGTGCGTCCATCCCGCTGCACGGAAGGGTGCAGTGATGAAGCTTGTTGCTCATTCCCGGCCGGGCCGGTGGGAGCATTGGTAGCAGGCGGTGGACAACAGCGGGGAGGTCCGCCAGGCGCCCGTCCCGAGCAACGCTGGTGGCAAAGCTGCCGGCGCTTCAGCCACAGCTCGGAGGGGTCGACCATGGATACGGTGGAGCGGCGGAGCATGGATCGACGGAAGAAAGGCTTCAACGCACCCCTACCTGGCGCCCAAATGTCAGATTACGGGTTTCGGCAAACCCTTGAGGTTCGAACACTGGGGTGCGCACGAAGATCTCTCTCTCTCTCTCTCTCCCTATCTCGCTCTCGCAACGATCTCAAGGCCTAGCTCACCGAACCCAAGGAACAAGAGACACGAGAGTTTGTACTGGTTCGGGCCACCGTTGTGGTGTAATACCCTACTCCAGTGTGGTGTGGTGGATTGCCTTATTGGCTGAGGATGAACCCGTACAAGGGATGACATCCTCCTGAGGAGAGGTGTTCTTGAGCTCAGTGAGCTTGTGTGTGTGAGGATCGCCTTGGTGGAGTGGATCCGATCCCAGATGAGCCGATCCCTGACTACGGTGGTGGCTAGTCCTATTTATAGGGGCCCCGGTCCTCTTCCCAAATGTTAGGCGGGAAGGGATCCCACAACGGCCAATTTTGAAGGGAGACAGCTAGTACAAGCTATCCTAACAAAAGGTGGTCTTCGCCTTCCAAAGGCTCTGGTGGTGACACTGCCGTGGGCTCCGTGGTGACCTATGCCCTGCCGTCCTGCTGGTCTTGGTCTCATTGCACCAATATCAAAACCTTTGCCTGATGCCTCGGGACTCCTCGCCTGCGCTTGCCCCTTTAGCACCAAAGAGGAAACGAGTACTCTGCGCCCGCTGGCGCCCGCCTGGTTTTGATCGTCATGGCTCACGTCACGCGAACCTCGCGAGGTGCACCTTGCATAGATATCACTGCTCCTCGGGAGCCAGCCTAGCGAGGCCACCCCTAAGGAGGTCTTGGTGTCACCCGCCTCGCGAGGCTTGGTCCCTCGCGAGGGCCTTGAGTGGTTGCTACTGAAGATGGGCCGTACCAGGCCGTTGGTGGAGCCATGCCCTGGGCCGCAGGCAGGCAAGTCTGGGTACCCCCGTTCCTAGGACGCCGACAGAATCTACACTGTAAATAAATACATAGTTCTCTCGTTTTCCTCTCCGCCTTGGTCGCGGTGCACAATATTGAGCATACTAGTACTGATTAGTCTCTTTTTGACACGCATTTACGTTTTTTAACACAGTACAGTCGCTAGCGCTTATATACACGCGCATACACTCACCCCTATGAACGCACACATGCACACCCTACGCCTATGAGCACCTTCGAAAGACTGAGCCGGCATATCATCTTGAAAGTTACAAAGTCACCATAGGCACCTCGTCATCGGCAGGGCGTCTCTGCGCGCATTTACGTGAATCGGCTTGAATCACGAGCGACCTACGAGGGTAGCGGTTCTCCAAACGTTGAATGGTCAATGATGCCTCCGCATTCAAGTAGCATGCGGAGGTAGGAGTAAGTAATTGGAGAAGCAGAATGGAGCATGTGAATGCAACGCAGTTTGGACTATCATATAAAGGTCCACACCACTCCAATCCATCTACTCCTAGTCTCTGCACAACACTGCCCACTCCAATCCAAGACCAAGACCAAGTGACCAGAAGCCACAAGAACACATGGCGTCAATGGACATGTGCGGCAGTCGGCTGTGCCAGGTAGTCCAAGACACTGACCCACGGCCCCGCACCGCGGAGTGTTCCCAGACAATGCTGGTGACCACCGGCGTCATAGCCCTCGTTGACGCCGGCTTTGCCTCTCGCATGCGCAGATGATGGTCGACTCCATCCGCAGGTTCACCACCGTCAAGAAGTGCGCGGACGACCTTGCCGTACTGCTCCAGCCCACGCGCCCAGGCTCCTTGTTGCCTGGCACCCTCATCGGCCTCCAAGGTGATGAACTCTTTGAAGCACTGGTGGCCTGCAGCTGCCGGAGGTCGCGACGAAGAATGTGCACCTTGAGGCCTCCCTCGCCGAGCAGCGCCTCGCCATGCAAGAAACCGTCGATCTGCACATCCACGTCTACGAGGAAATCATCTACATAGGCCACTACAAGGCCATCGAGGACAGGAAGACATTGGCCTTCTTCTAGCGGATGGAATCTTTGGACGCCATTGTTCAGAAGCACGTCGACCTAGCCACGAAAGTCGCTGCTACTTAGCCGTTGTTCGGTGGGCCGGTGCCCTGAGTCGAGGATGTGGACGTCGTTGATGGATGCATCTTTCTTCTTGCCTCCTGTAACCAGCACTGCATCGCCTTGTGGCCTTAATGTTTTATTAGCGTATGGAATTTTCATTCCAGTCGTAAATGACATGTGTGATCCCTTGCTCTTATTTGGCGTTAATTATTTGTAGTATCACTGTCTTTGACCTGGTGTACTACTACCTAGGTCCTAGTTTATTAGTCCCTTTTGTACTTTGTGCTAAATTTTGACCAAAGATTTAACTGACAAAATGTTAGTGCATGTCAACAAAAATTATATCATTTGATTTGTATTTGAACATAGCTTCCAATGATATAATTTTGGTGACATGCATGAACCTTTTGTTAGTCAAATTTATGGTCAAAATTTGGCACAGATTACGAGGAACCAATAAACCAGGACGGAGGTAGACTGGTCCGTCACCATCGTGTTTCGTGTCTAATTTTGACTTCAGCGACCCAACCTACATTGAGGGAGTGCTGTATATATTGGTGCAACAACCAAACTTATAAAGTATATTCAAAACTGAGCGTTACTACAAGTCACGAGTTCAAAACGAGAAAGTGGAACAAGTACAGCATGCCTGTGCCGTTCGCGTCGCACCCCCACACGGTCGCGGTGCACAATGTAGTAACTAGTCTATTCTTAACCCGCATTTACATTGATACAACTTGAATGCCAAGGAGGGAGAGGGTAGCGGTTCCCGAGACGTCGAACGGTTAATGATGCATCCTCAATTAGCATGTAGAGGGAATTAATTGGAGAAGAAGAATAGAGCCAGCACGATGTGAACACAACAGAGTTTGGACTCTCATATAAAGGTGCTCCACCACTCCAATCCATCTACTCCTAGTCTCTGCGCAATACCGCTCACTCCAATCCAATACCAAGTGACCAGAAGCCACAAGCACCTATGGAGGCGATGGACGCGAGCGGCAATTGGCTATGCCAAATCATCCAAGACGTCGGCCTATGGCCCCACACCGCGCAGCGTTTCGAGATGGTGCTGGCGACCACTGTCGTCTTTGCCCTCGCCGACGCTGGCTTCCCCTCTCGCATGGACGACATGATGGTCCACTCCATCCGCAAGTTCACCGCCGTCAAGAAGCACACGAGCGACCTTGTCGATTGCTCCAACCAGCGCCGGGCTCCTCATTGCCTGCCACCCTCGTCGGCCTCCATGGTGACAAACTCTTTCAAGCCCTGGTGGCCTTGAAGGTGCCGGAGGTCGCGATGAAGAATGCGCACCTGGAGGCCGCGCTCGCCGCTCAGCGCCTCGCCATGAAAGAAACCGTCGACCTGCACATCCACGTCTATGAGGAAATCGTCTACATAGGCCACTACAAGGCCAGCGAGGACAGAAAGACGTTAGCCTTCTTCCAGCGGCTGGAATCTTTGGACGCCATTATTCAGAAGCACGTCGACCTGACCACGAAAGCCGCCGCTACTTAGCCGCCGTTCGGTGGGCCGGCGCCCTGAGTCGAGGAGGTGGACGTCGTTGATGGATGCATCTTTCTTCTTGCCTCCTGTAACCAGCACTGGATCGCCTCATGGCCTTAATGTTTTATTAGTATAGTACTCCCTCCGTTCTCAAATATAAGTCTTTCTAGATATTCCAGTAGGTGACTACATACGAAGCAAAATGAGTGAATCTACACTCTAAAATATGTCTACATATATCCATATGTTGTATTCCATTTGAAATATCTAAAAAGACTTATATTTAGGAACGGAGGGAGTATATGGCATTTTTATTCTAGTCGTAACATTTTCACTGTGAGGTGGGGCCGCAGTTGAGCAAACCGACCATCGGCAAATCCACACCGTGCCCACCGCGCATTGGCTGAGTTTGGAATTAGAAGAGAGAAACGAGGGAGAAGAGCTAGTTGTAGCACGGACGATTTTGTCAAATGGGACTCGTGTTGATAGAATAGGAGTACTAAGCACTCGTACATCTTTTTTAGGGAAAAAGTAGTCGTATGTCTAGTACCACTAGTTGGGTGCGTGCGACCTATACCTGTCATCACTTTAGGTCTCCTTTTCGAACCGCAGCTACGCTTCACAGTACATATTTTTTCACGCATTTATCCTCCTATATGTACTCCTAGGCTATATCCATGTGCTCCCTTTCCCCGACATGTGGGACATAAAGCATCTGGGTCGAAGTGCATGCATGACTTGGAGCATATGCCGGGGTACTTTACATTTCAGACCTCACGAATTACATGCAAACCCCCCGCAGAAGAATAAATAAATAAATGAATTACTACATGAAACTGGATTATTTTCGTAGAAACCGGAGCACGTTCATTAAATTTTGTACATAACACGTTTGTAAAAAATGACCGGACCTAAACCAGTCGAAGGGCCTCTTTGATTCGCAGGATACTGAAACACAAGAATGGGGAAAGTATGATGGCGATGAACCGAGACGTGGAGAACTCTAACTCAGTTAGAGGTTAGAGTTAGATTCTAACGCTGAACTAACCCTGAACTAACTCTAACCAAAGAGGTGTATGGATGGCAGGGTTAGATTGACAATAAATGCTCTTTCTCAATCATTTGACTACTTTGGACCCCATTTCCTGCCGGATTTGGTGTGGCCAGCTCTTGTGTGGCCTCCTCCCACTCACAATTGACATAAACGAACCATCTTTACAAATCAAGCATGCAAAACATGATAAATTTTACTTTGTCCATACAAATGAGATATCCCACTTAAACATACAAGTCGTCAATCAAGCTTCGCAAAAAAAATACAATCCATGAAACAAAGCATGAGCTAACTCATCACAGAAGTCATTCACGATAGGGAGGGAGCCCAGAGCCCCTCACGCACCCAGGGCGGAGCTCGTCATCGTCGCTCTGGAGGAAGTCTCTGTAGAGCCCAAGCCCTGGGAACCCCTCCGACGTCGGCGCTTGCGAGTTGAGTTCGACACCGGCATGGGTAGCAGGGCCGCTTGCCAACGACTGCGAACCAAATCTTTGGGCCTCTAGAAATAATGCAAGCCTGAAATTGAAATACCTAGAAAGGTGAACTAAATCTTTGGGCCTCTAGAAATAATGCAAGCCTGAAACTGAAATGCCTAGAAAGGTGACTGAATCTTTGGGCCTATAGAAAGATTTATTACCTCCTCAAGCAGCATCAAACAATTCCATGCGTGCACAACAAATCTATACCAAGTTTAATCAGGATCTACTTTTCCAAATCAGAATTAGCGCTAGAGCGAGCAAGATCAATGATATGGTTGTGAGACAGAGAAGGAACGAACAAACTCACCCCTCTCACGACCTCCCTGGTAGATCCGCCGCCGCGCATGACAGAGGAGAAAAAGCGACGGTGAAGGGGGGCGAGGCGAGCTTTGGAGGCCGGAGAGAGGCGGCGGAGAGAGGCGGCGCTTGGCGCTTGGGCGGCCCGATGGGGAACCAAGAGGAGTCTTGTGAGAGGGGGGGCGGAGGGAGCGACAGGGGAGATTTTTTTAGTTCTCTTTTAGTGGGCCCGAGGAGAACTAATCCAATTAGAACCTCTCCACCGGGCTAGTTTTTTTAGCTGGGTTAGAGAAAACTAGCTCAAACTAACCCCTCATGTTTGGATACTTTGAGGCTATTTCAACCCAAACTAGCTCTAACTCAGGGATCCAAACAAAGAGGAGTAGTACTGTACATGCTACAGTCTGGACCGTAGCACATTGTTTTTTATGGCCATATCACCACATTGTTTTCTACTGCTGGTTCACTAGGATGACGTGGTTCGCACTCCTAGTTCACTGGGCTACCATGGTTCGCACTCCTCCGACGTGAGTAGTAGTACTAGTATATACACTATATATACCACATGATTCTTTGCTCCTTCTTACTACGTACTTCACCAACATGTGGGAGAGCCAGCATCCGGGTCGACTTGTCATGCACCAGATTAGAGTGCGGAACGGAAGGGGGGCATCACCTTGGTCATAGCGCTAGTAATTCATGACTATAGGAGTAGTCATATCACAAGTCTTTCCAGCGGTAACGTGCCGTCAAATCTGATAGCCCGACCTTTCCATCAGTAAGTAAGTTGAATCCGCTACTCCCTCACCCTCCTCGCCTCTTTGTCAAACCGCCTACGCGATAACTGCCGCGTGTACTGCCCGGGAAAAGCCCCGCCCTCAACTTTTAACTACGCGAAAATAGTTCGAGCTTGTTCGTTCTATATAAATACTAGTACTGTATGTTTATTCACCCGTGGGGTTGTTCAATGAATGGAGGGCCGGGGAGCAAAAGTGAACAATACTACTACTAGTAAGTAGGAGTTGTACAGCTAGTCACCTTAAATAGAGAGTTTCTTTTCTTTAGTGCCACGTACACAAATTGAAACGCTTGTTGTGGAGAGAAAAAGATAATCACTCCACTATATATGTACGCAGGGGCCTGAGCGCTTGCTTTACTAGGGTTGCTCTCTTCATTCTCTCATCCTCTCCAGATCTAAACAAGACAGTGGTAGCGACATTTTCTCTCTGCTCACCGCAGGTCACAGATCCGTCCGGATCCCTTCGGCCGGTGTGTGTAGAGGACTAAGGTGAATCATTCACGCGGTCATCACCGGCGAGGGAGGAAACCCACAGCTGCCGGCGGGGCCCGATCCTCTGCCCGTGCCGTTCTCTCTGACACATCGCCAGCTCGGGATGTCCTCTGACCCTTCTTCCTCCCTGCTGTATTGTGCGGAGATCTGACCTGCCGCCGCCGACATCCCGACGACCCTCAGGTATAAGTTCTTCGAAAGTGGCCTTGCTCTACTGGCCCAGCTCCCCACGTGTCTGCATGTGCAGATTTTTCTACTTCCATCAGCTCTTCCAAATCCACCTAAATTATTAGTATTATTAGAGGTAAAACTACTTCATGCATTCGAATCTAGGACTTGGTTCAAACAACGAAGAAAGGGGGGAAGTCATAGCGTGAATCTAGGACTTGATTCAAAGAGGAAATAACAGGGGGAAAGTAGTAGAGACCATATACCCAACCGGTCTCTTGGTTGAAAAGGGAAATAATGGGAAAACGCAGTACAAACTGGCTAAGGAACAAATCTATTATTGGTTGAAAATAGGATAGAAAGTGGCGGCTGGTGGACAAGTCAACAGAGTATGTCCAGGATTAGATTTGCTTCCCTCACATAGTAAAAGGTCTCCAAGATTAGATTTTCTGTCCTCACATAGTAAAAGGTCTCCAGGATTAGATTTGCTGCCCTCACATAGTAAAAGGTCTCCAGGATTAGATTTGCTGCCCTCACATAGTAAAAGGTCTCCGGGATTAGATTTGCTTCCCTCACATAGTAAAAGGTCTCCAGGATTAGAGTTGCTGCCCTCACATAGTAAAAGTTCTCCAGGATTAGACTTGCTGCCCTCACATAGTAAAAGGTCTCCAAGATTAGATTTGCTGCCCTCAAAGAGCATGAACAAACTCAGCATCACCACTTTATGCCTCCTTGTAGGTACATTGTGCTGAGGCGTCCACTGTCGCATGTCCTTATACCAACTTTTTGCTGTTGCTAATGTAAGGGCACATGTAAAATGAAGCAATCGCACCGTTACCTTAAGGACATGTCTAACCAGTGTTATTGTTAATCTAATGCCTCCAGTGATATGATGCAATTAAACTGTGTTACAAATGGTACTCCTGCTATTTTCCCCATTATGATAAGTAAGTTGCTTCTTTACGCTGCTGAGTGACCCAGTGTCCCCACGGTCCCATGCCCTTAAACCAACTCTTTAGCTGTTGTTGATTTACTGTATCTGGTAAACAAGCAATGCCACCATTAAAGTAATCCCATATTTGACGAATGTCATTGTTGATCGTAATGCTTCTGGTAACATGAAGCATTGCTGACGTTTTAAAATTTCTATTGTCCTTGCGTGATTGCCATGAACATAATTAAGATGCTTCTTTTTATTTCGTGTATGTTTCGTATATTCTTATTGACCAGCAACTGTTTACTTTCTATCTTTTTGTGCAGATAGGGATATCCATTTCACCTTGTTGCTATTATGACCTTTTGGTGAACTGCACAAAACAAATTTTTTGGAATGAGTGTCTTGTTCAGTTCAAATAAAATGTCACGTGGGCAACATCTCTCAATTTTGGTGGAACTGCACAAAATGGTAATTGGAGTTTCCAAAATCTCCATCAAATTCTGCTGGTAATCTCGTGCAATATTTTATTAGCCTTTGCAAGATGAGTTGTCACTGTCACCACAATGGCACTTTATTTTAGTGGAACTGCACAAAAGGTTAAGCAAATTATAGTTGCACCTTACATGAGCAGGACAACCTGAAGGAAATATGCCCTAGAGGCAATAAAAAGGTTATTATTTATTTCCTCATATCATGATAAATGTTTATTATTCATGCTAGAATTGTATTAACCGGAAACATGATACATGTGTGAATACATAGACAAACTTAAATGTCACTATTATGCCTCTACTTGACTAGCTCATTAATCAAAGATGGTTATGTTTCCTAACCATAGACATGCGTTGTCATTTGATTAACGGGATCACATCATTAGGAGAATGATGTGATTGACTTGACCCATTCCGTTAGCTTAGCACTTGATCGTTCAGTATGTTGCTATTGCTTTCTTCATAACTTATACAAGTTCCTATAACTATGAGATTATGCAACTCCCGTTTATCGGAGGAACACTTTGTGTGCTACCAAACGTCACAACGTGAATCGGGTGATTATAAAGGAGCTCTCTGGTGTCTCCAAAGGTACATGTTGAGTTGGCGATTTCGAGATTAGGTTTTGTCACTCCGATTGTCGGAGAGGTATCTCTGAGCCCTCTCGGTAATGCACATCACTATAAGCCTTGCAAGCAATGTAGCTAATGAGTTAGTTACGGAATGATGCATTACGTAACGAGTAAAGAGACTTGCGTAGCGAGATTGAACTAGGTATTGAGATACAAGACGATCGAATCTCGGGCAAGTAACATACCGATGACAAAGGAACAACGTATGTTGTTATGCGCTTTGACCGATAGAGATCTTCGTAGAACATGTAGGAGCCAATATGAGCATCCAGGTTCCGCTATTGGTTATTGACCCGGAATAGTTCTCGGTCATGTCTAAATAGTTCTCGAACCCGTAGGGTCCGCACGCTTAAGGTTTCAATGACAGTTATATTATGAGTTTATGAGTTTTGATGTACCTAAGTTTGTTCGGAGTCCCGAATGTGATTACGGACATGACGAGGAGTCTCGAAATGGTCGAGACATAAAGATTGATATATTGGACGACTATATTCGGACACCGAAAGTGTTCCGGAGAAGTTTCAGATAAAATCGGAGTGGGAGGGTTATCGGAACCCCCGGGGGAACTAATGGGCCTCGATTGGCCTTAGTGGAGAGAGAGAGAGGGGCGGCGTAGGGCAGGTCGCGCGCCCCTCCCCCTCTGGTCCGAATTGGACTAGGAGAGAGGCGCCCCCTTTCCTTCTCCTCTCCTCTCCTTCCTTCCCCCTCTCCCTTTGGGTGGAAACCTACTAGGACTTGGAGTCCTAGTAGGATTCCCCTCTTGGGGGCACGCCATAGAGGGCCGGCCGGCCTCCCCCTTGCTCCTTTATATACGGGGGCAGGGGGCACCCCAAGGAGACAACAATTGATCTCTTGATCTCTTAACCGTGTGTGGTGCCCCCCTCCACCATAGTCCTCGATAATATTGTAGCGGTGCTTAGGCGAAGCCTGCGTGAGTAGAACATCAAGATCATCACCATGCCGTCATCGACGGAACTCTTCCCGACACTTTGCTGGATCGGTCCGGGAAGCGTCATCGAGCTGAGCGTGTGCTAGAACTTCGGAGGTGCCGTAGTTTGGTGCTTGATCGGTCGGGCCGTGAAGACGTCTGACTACATCAACAGCGTTGTTGTAACGCTTCGCTTCGGTCTCGACGGTACATGGACAACACTCTCCCTCTCTTTGCTATGCATCACCATGATCTTGCGTAATGCGTAGGAATTTTTGAAATTACTCGTCCCTAGCAAGATGGCATCCGAGCCTGGTTTTATGCATAGATGTTATATGCACGAGTAGAACACAAGTGAGTTGTGGGCGATACAAGTCATCTTGCTTACCAAACATGTCATACTTTGGTTGGCGGTATTGTTGGATGAAGCGGCCGGACCGACATTATGCGACGCTACGCGAGACCAGTTCTCCGGCGTGCTTTGCACGAGAGGTGGCTAGCGGTGTCGGTTTCTCCAACTTTAGTTGAACCGAGTGTGGCTATACTGTCCTTGCGAAGGTTAAAACATCACTAACTTGACGAACTATCCTTGTGGTTTTGATGCGAGGTAAAACGGTTCTTGCTCAGCCCGTAGCAGCCACGTAAAATTTGCAACAACAAAGTAGAGGACGTCTAACTTGTTTTTGCAGGGCATGTTGTGATGTGATATGGTCAAGACGTGATGCTATATTTTATTGTATGAGATGATCATGTTTTGTAACGAAGTTATCGGCAATCGGCAGGAGCCATATGGTTGTCGCTTTATTGTATGAAATGCAAGCATACTGTAATTGCTTTACTTTATCACTAAGCGGTAGCGATAGTCGTAGAAGCAATAGATGGCGAAGCGACAACGATGCTACGATGGAGATCAATTTGTCGGCCGGTGGCGATGGTGATCACGATGGTGCTTGAGATGGAGATCACAAGCACAAGATGATGATGGCCATATCATATCACTTATAATGATTGCATGTGATGTTTATCCTTTATGCATCTTATCTTGCTTTGATTGACGGTAGCATTTTAAGATGATCTCTCACTAATTATCAAGAAGTGTTCTCCACAGGTATGCACCGTTGCGAAAGTTCTTCGTCTTTGAGACACCACGTGATGATCGGGTGTGATAGGCTCTACGTTCAAATAAAGCGGGTGCAAAACAGTTGCACACGCAGAATACTCGAGTTAAACTTGACGAGCCTAGCATATCTGATATGGCCTCGGAACACGGAGATCGAAAGGTCGAGCGTGAATCATATAGTAGATATAATCAACATAGTGATGTTCACCATTGAAACTACTCCATCTCACGTGATGATCGGATATGGTTTAGTTGATTTGGATCACGTGATCACTTAGATGACTAGAGAGATGTACATCTAAGTGGGAGTTCTTAAGTAATATGATTAATTGAACTTAAATTTATCATGAACTTAGTACCGATAGTATTTTGCTTGTCTATGTTTGTTGTAGATAGATGGCTCGTCTTTGTTGTTTCGTTGAATTTTAATGCGTTCCTTGAGAAAGCTAAGTTGAAAGATGATGGTAGCAATTACGGACTGGGTCCGTAACTTGAGGATTATCCTCATTGCTGCACGGAAGAATTAAATCTGGAGGCACCGCTGGGTGCGAAGTGCCTGCTGCAGATGCTGGCGGCGACGTTAAGAGCGTCTGGCGAGCAAAGCGATGACTACTCGATAGTTCGATGTGCCATGCTTTACGGCTTAGAACCGGGTCTTCAATGGCGTTTTGAGCGTCATGGAGCATATGAGATGTTCCAGGAGTTGAAGTTAATATTTCAAGCAAATGCCGGATTGAGAGATATGAAGTCTCCAATAAGTTCTATAGCTGTAAGATGGAGGAGAATAGTTCGTCGGTGAACATATACTCAAAATGTCGGGTATAATAATCACTTGATTCAACTGGGAGTTAATCTTCACGATGATAGTGTCATTGATGAAATTCTTCAATCACGCCACCAAGCTACAAGAGCTTCGTGATGAACTATAATATGCAAGGGATGGACAAGACTATTCCTGAGCTCTTCGCAATGCTAAAGGCTGCGGAGGTAGAAATCAAGAAGGAGCATCAAGTGTTGATAGTCAATAAGACCACCAGTTTCAAGAAAAAAGGGTAAAGGGAAGAAGAAGGGGAACTTCAAGAAGAACAGCAAGCAAGTTGCTGCTCAAGAGAAGAAACCCAAATCTGGACCTAAGCACGAGGCCGAGTGCTTCTCTGCAATCGACTGAATCTCGAAGCGAACTGCCCCAAGTATTTGGCGGATAAGAAGGATGGCAAGGTGAACAAAGGTATATGTGATATACATGTTGTTGATGTGTACCTTACTAATGCTCACAGAGCACACCGGTATTTGATCTTGGTTACATTGCTAATATTTGCAACTTTCGAAGAGAGGGACTACGGATTAGCGAAGATTGGTTAAGGGCGAGGTGATGATGCGGCGTGGGAAATGGTTCCAAAGTCGATGTGATCGCTGGATCGGACGCTACCTCTACATCTACCATCGGGATTAGTTTTAGACCTGAATAATTATTATTTGGTGCCGGCGTTGAGCATGAACATTATATCTGGATCTTGTTTAATGCGAGCCGGTTATTCATTTAAATTAGAGAATAATGGTTGTTCTATTTATACGAGTAATATCTTTTATGGTCATGCACCCTTGAAGAGTGGTCTATTTTTATTAAATCTCGATAGTAGTGATACACATATTCATAATGTTGAAGCCAAAAGATGGAGAGTTGATAATGATAGTGCAACTTATTTGTGGCACTGCCATTTGGGTCATATTGGTGTAAAGCGCATGAAGAAACTCCATACCGATGGACTTCTGTAATCACTTGATTATGAATCACTTGGTACTTGCGTACTGTTCCTCATGGGCAAGATGACTAAAACACCGTTGTCCGGAACTATGGAGAGAGCAACAGATTTGTTGGAAATCATACATACAGATGGATGTGGTCCGATGAATGTTGAGGCTCGTGGCGGATATCGTTATTTTCTCACCTTCACAGATGATTTAAGCAGATATGGGTATATCTACTTGATGAAACATAAGTCTGAAACTTTTGAAAAGTTCAGAGAATTTCAGAGTGAAGTTGAAAATCATCGTAACAAGAAAATAAAGTTTCTACGATCTGATCATGGAGGAGAATATTTGAGTTACGAGTTTGGTCTACATTTGAAACAATGCGGAATAGTTTCGCAACTCACGCCACCCGGAACACCACAGCGTAATGGTGTGTCCGAACGTCGTAATCGTACTTTACTAGATATGGTGTGATCTATGATGTCTCTTACTGATTTACCACCATCATTTTGGGGTTATGCTTTAGAGACGGACGCATTCACATTAAATAGGGCACCATCTGTAACGCCCCGGATTCGATGCGCCAGGAGGCCGTCAGTTATTTGCCGTCCTTGCCATGTCATGTGCTTGCGTGTTGCATTTTGCCATGTCATCATGTGCATTTCATTTTGCATACGTGTTCGTCTCATGCTTAGAGCATTTTCCCGTTGTCCGCTTTTGCAATCCGGCACTCCTATGTCCCCCGGCGCCCCCTTTTGCCTCTTTTCGTGTGCGGGTGTTAAACGTTCTTGGAATGGACCGAGGTTTGCCAAGCGGCCTTGGTAGACCGCCTGTCAAGTTTCGTGTCATTCGGAGGTCGTTTGATAATCCAACGGTTAATCGGGTAACCGCAAAAGCCCCTTCTCTTTGCAGCCCAACACCCCTCCAAAGTGGCCCAAAACCCATCCTAACCCCCTCCATGCTCTCGGTCGTTCGATCACGATCGTGTGGGCGAAAACCGCTCTCCATTTGGAGTCTCCTAGCTCCCTCTACCTATAAATATGTGTGCCTCCCCGAAATTATCGGTCTAACCCTAGTCTTCCTCTTCCTCGCGCCGCCGGACACATCCTCCCACCGCCCGGACATGTCCGCCACCGCCCCCCGCCAATCCGGAGCCACCACCTGTCCCTGTGCCGCCCATCCGCCCTTGCCTGCGCGAGGCCACGGCCAGCCCGCCGAGTCTTGGCTGGCCCGAGCCGCCAAGCGCCTCCGGCACTGATCTCGCTGAAGTCTCCCGCTCCTCCCGGTCGACCGCCGGCTCAGCCACCGCCGCCCCGCCATACAATGCAGTGCGTCGCCCGGCCTCGCCCTCGCCGCCCGGCCACTTGGCGTGGCCGCCGCCGCCCGCAGCTCCTCTCGCCCCAGCGTCCTCCGCCGCTTCACGCGCCTTTCGCCCGCCCTTGATCGCCTCGCCCGATCCGCGCGATCCGGCGGAGGAGCCCCTCGCCGGATCTGCCGCCCCGCCGGCGAACTCCCTCGCCGGAGCGTCGCCTCGCCGCCCGGGCCCTCCTCTGCCTCGACCCGGCCCGACCCGCTCCATCTCCGACGTGCCTCGTTTTCCGTGCAAGGTTGACCCTGTTTATTTCACTAAGTCCCCGATTTTTTGCATATTGGCATGCCATGTTCATCACATCATAACTTGCTGCATACTGCTCCGTTTCGCGCGTGTAAAGTGTCAAATTGTTCGCCTCGACGAGTACTGCATTTCATTCCATTGCATCATGTTCATTTGAGTTCATCTTGATGCCTGAATCTTTGTTGCAAGAGTGCTATATGATGTTAACCTGCTGAAACTGTTATAACTTGATGATTTGTCATTTTTGTTGCATTTGATGTATGCATCTTATGAGCATGAGCTCTACATGTGTTTTGTGCTATGTCATGCTATCTTCACGCTGGTTCCATCCATGGATTTTTGTGGTCTTGTAGTGAGTGCATCGAGCTTGTTAAGTAGGGTACTTGTTGTTCTTTGTTTTGCTAGGCTGATTACATTATATTATGATGCTATGTAAAACTGCTTGCTACAAGTCATTCTATGCATAATCTGGAGATGTTCACTAAGGATGTTTTGTTATACATGTCTTGCTCTATCCATCCATGCCCTTTTTTGCAATTATAGTCTGCTGTAACTTGTTGTAATCTTGCTCTCAAATTGCTAAATAATGTTGTTGTCAGCCTATTAACATTAAGTTCAATGTTGCCGTGATTGTTGTCAGCCTATGAACTTTCTCTTGCCATGATTAGCTTCATAAACATGTCTTATTACTGTGAGTTGCCTTGCCATGCCATGTATTCCTCTGTGGTGAGTGGTTCAAGCTCACCAACATGCCTACTTATCGTTGTTCCTCCCATGTATGAATCTGTAATATAACTTGCCATGTTTACATGGGTGCCATCATATTTTCTGATCCTTTGTGGCTCATGGTCAGTAAGGGACTCTTGTTCTATGAATTTAGTAGTATCATGACATGCCTTTGTTTGCCATGTTAAGTTCCTGTAACATGTCGTTTGATAGCTCTAAAATTTGCAACCTGATGTTATTTCTGCTAAAGTCTGAAACTGTTATTATTTGCAATCTTGCCATGTCTTTTTGAGCATGTTCTAGTGATTTCTGGAGATAGCTCAGTGTTCATGTTTTGTCATGCTTTACCTGTACTTCATGTCCATGCCTTTTGTTATCATGTTATGGTGCTGTAGCATGTTGTTTTGATGCTTGCTAGATGCCTACTTGCTGTTTTGGACAGATTGTTGCTATAACTTGTTTCATGTGTATGTGTTGAACCGTTGCTCCGTTTTGAGTGTGCTCTATATGAAACTTGCTTGATTTTGCATGTAGTTTTATATTATCATGTTGCATCCTTGTTTTGAGAGTGTTTGCTTGAGGTTTGTATGCATTTTGTATCAATGTCATGCTTATCTTGTTTTGCTCATATCTTCTAGGCCGTAGCTCCGAATTTAATGAACTTTATGGGTAACTTGACTAGAATTTCGTGTAGATCATCTTGGTCCATCTTAACTTGCTTTTTAACAACTTGAACATAATGTTTATTCAGATCTGGACCTATTTCGAAATATGCATATGAGGACTTACCAGAATTGTTATATGTTGTTCCCGGCCTCATTTAAACTTGCTTTGATGTGTTGCTCTTGTATGCTTCATCTCTTGCCATGAGTAGCTTCATGTAGCTTTGTCATGCATCATGCTTGTTGTGCATCATGTCTTGTTTATGTGTGGTGTGTTTACCGTGTTGTGTGCTTCTTTTCGATAGTTCCTGTTTCGTTACGATCGTGAGGATTCGTTCGTCTACGCTTGGTTCGTCTTCGTGGCTTCATCTTCTTCATGGACTCGTTCTTCTTCCTAGCGGGATTTCAGGCAAGATGACCGTCACCTTGGATCTCATTACTATCATTGCTATGCTAGTTGCTTCGTTCTATCGCTATGTTGCGTTACCTATCACTTGCTTATCAAGCCTCCCAAATTGCCATGAACCTCTAACCTTTGTCACCCTTCCTAGCAAACCGTTGTTTGGCTATGTTACCGCTTTTGCTCAGCCCCTCCTATAGCGTTGCTAGTTGCAGGTGAAGATGAAGATTGCTCCATGTTGGATTATGTTTTGTTGGGATATCACAATATCTCTTATATTATTAATGCATCTATATACTTGGTAAAGAGTGGAAGGCTCGGCCTTATTCCTGGTGTTTTGTTCCACTCTTGCCGCCCTAGTTTCCGTCATATCGGTATTATGTTCCCGGATTTTGCGTCCCTAACGGTTGGGTGATTTATGGGACCCCTTGACAGTTCGCTTTGAATAAGACTCCTCCAAAGAAGGCCCAACCTTGGTTTTACCATTTGCCTCACCACCACCTACTTTTCCCTTGGGAGTCGCTCTCTCGAGGGTCATCTTTATTTAGCCCCGGGCGGTGCTTCTCTAAGTGCTGGTCCGAACCAGCTACTGCATGGGGCCACCTTGAGGCAACTTGAGGGCTGGTTTTACTCGTAGCTAGTCTCATCCGGTGTTGCCACGAGAGCGAGATATGTGCAGCTCCTATCGGGATTGTCGGTAGATCAGGCGGTCTTGCTGGTCTTGTTTTATTCTTGTCGAAATGTCTTGTAGCCGGATTCCGAGACTGATCGGGTCTTCCGGGAGAAGGAATATCCTTCGTTGATCGCGAGAGCTTATCATGGGCTAAGTTGGGACACCCTGCAGGTATAAACTTTCGAGAGCCGTGCCAGCGGTTATGTGGCGAGATGGGAATTTGTTAATATCCGGTTGTAGTAAGCTTGAAGTAAACTCTTCTAAAATACACCAACGTGTGCGTAACCGTGAGTGTCTCTTTTACGGGTTGATCGAGAGGAGAACACGGTTTCGGGTTATGTCGGCGTAAGTAGGAGTTCAGGATCACTTCTTGATCATTACTAGTTGACGACCGTTCCTTTGTTTCTCTTCTCGCTCTCAATTGCGCATGTTAGCCACCATATATGCTTAGCGCTGCTGCAACCTCACCACTTTACCCCTTCCTTTCCCATTTAGCTTTGCTAGTCTTGATACCCATGGTAATGGGATTCTTTGAGTCCTCGTGGCTCACAGATTACTACACCACCGATTGCAGTGTACAGGTTATGCGATGATCATGACGCGAGAGCGATGTTTATTTGTGTTTGAGTTCTTCATCCGCTTCTTCAATCGGGGATAGGTTCGGTCGGGAGCCTGGGCTAGCAGGGTGGATATTGTTTGAGTTTCTATTTATGTTTCATCTGTAGTCGGATGTTGATCTTGTATATGATGTGATGTTGTATTCGTGTGGCATTGTATGCCTTATGTATGTATCCCCACTATTATGTAATGTTGATGTAATGATATCCACCTTGCAAAAGTGTCTTCAAGATGCACTTCTATCCTTGGTGGGACCTTCGAGTTCCTTTAGGATAGGGTCGCATCTTGGGTGTGACAAGTTGGTATCAGAGCCTCGACCGACCTTAGGAGCCCCCTTGATTGATCGTGTAGTTTGGCCGTTGTTGAGTCTAGAAGAAACTGGTTTTCGGAGTCTAGTTATATCGGAGAGTAGGAATTCTTTTACTCCTCGGCACCTTCGTCGCTCTGGTCAGGAATCTTGACGTAGGTGTTTTGAATTACTCCTCTTCCCCTTAAAATTTTTCTTTAGGTTCACGCAGTTGGTTTTCCGGTAGTTGTTCCTCAGCTCTTTTTATCCGGTGCATTTCTCGTCAAGTCGACTCAAACCCCTTCATCTTTGCAAATTCAATCCTCAGTTGTCTTATTTTCCCACCCGCCCACCCTTCTTCTTCTCGGAACCGGAGTTCGTAATCGAGTATCCATCCTACTCGTGCGAAGTCCTTTGCTTTCTTTCCTCAATGATTTCAACCGGAGTTTTCTCTTCAAGTTATTCGTTGGTTTCCCCCTCCAAGTTGCCTTTGTTTTCCCGCCCTCCCACCCTATTCTTCCCGGAGCCTGAGTCTCTGTTTCGAGCATCAATTTCATTCATGTGGAACCTCTTCAGTCTTTCGTAAATTATCTCAACCGGTGAATTCTCGTTTTGTACGACATTCTTCATCTCTTTTCTTCCCCGGTGGACTCAATTCAAGTTTTTCGGGTTAATCATATTCTTTTCCTTGAAGTGTTCTCTTTGCTCGTTCGCCTCTCGCTTGATTTATCATTCGGAGTTGGAAGACATATCGGGAGATTCGTACGTGTTCTAATTAATTCGAGGTTGTCACCTCATTCAAATATTTCAATTGTTCTGGTGCATCATCTATCTATTCAACATCCTTTTTCAACGGTGTTATCTCTTTAGTGGGCCCTAACCCACAGGTCTTTTCCCAGGATCTTACCTGACTCTTCTAATTCCCCCGGAGTTATTCTCAATTCTTTTCAAGTGTGACGTAAGAATGAATTTCATCAGTCACATGCCTTCTCCAAGATCGATTTCAAATCATTTCATTGTTGGCTCAATCTTTTTGCTTTTCATTCTCCCGGAGTATCTCAGTAATTTTGGTGATGTTTATCGTCGTCATTTGAAGACCGAAGTAGAGTTTCTCTTAAATCTTGTCCGTTCTCCCGAAGATTCATGGTTCTAGCTTCATGCTATCCTCTTGAATTATTCCGTTTGTCAGAGATTCTTTTCTTACCCATCCGGAGTATTTCAGGAGTTGCTTTTCTGTTCCGATCATCCGGAGGCCATCTTTTCGGAATATCTCTCCATTCTAAGTTTTTCAAATTCGTTCTCCAATTATTCCATATTCGTGCCCCTTCGTTCGTCTCAATATTCTTCTGGTGCTTCGTTCAAGTATTCTTCAATCAGTTCGCGATCTCTTCGCTCTTTTGCATCTAAATACCCTCGAGCTTATTGGTTCTTCTAATTCTTCCCGGTGATTCATTCTCTTTCATCAGTCATTTCCAAATTATTACGGTGGTTCGTTCAAGATTCTTTTCCTTGATTATCATTTAAATCCATTCATTCTTTCAAATCCTACCGGTGGTTCAAGAAGACTTTCTCAAGTTTTGTGCTATACCCCCCTTAATCCTTTTCAAGAAGAATAAGTAGTATGCAAAATCCATTGCTTGTCATCAATTTAATTTGATGAAGGATAAGCATACAATATATCTTATTCTTATTTCATCCAAGTGAGTAATTCCTTTACTTCGGAGTTTGTTCTTGATGAATAAATTCTAGTTCCAAGTGTTTTTTATCTTTTCTTTTCCGGAGTTCATATTTTCCTCGGACATTTCGTCGGAACCTCCATCTAAATCAGTGCAATGCTCATCTTATTCTTTCATCCTTCAATTTTATCTCATCATCCTTTTGTCACCGGAGTTTTTCATGGTGGTTCTTCATGATTTAATTCATTCTTCAAGAGTTCATCAAGTATAATTCTATCCTCTGAAGTTCGTGTTCTATTCTGTCCTTGTTCAACCAGAGTGCTACCTAAATCCTTTCAGTCTTATTCGTTTCTTATCTCGTTCGAACCGGAGTGGTTTCATAGTCTATCTGATTCCGTGAGCTTTCGATTCTCGTCATTCTCGTCGTTCCTCTCTTATTCTCGAGTGCTCTCGATTCTTTGCTTCTTCTCTAGAGTTCTTGTTTCACCTCTTCCTCTTTCTCTTCCGTCTCGGTCCTAAGATCTCGGGACGAGATCTCTTGTTAGTGGAGGAGTGTTGTAACGCCCCGGATTCGATGCGCCAGGTGGCCGTCAGTTATTTGCCGTCCTTGCCATGTCATGTGCTTGCGTGTTGCATTTTGCCATGTCATCATGTGCATTTCATTTTGCATACGTGTTCGTCTCATGCTTCCAAGCATTTTCCCCGTTGTCCGTTTTGCAATCCGGCACTCTTATGTCCCCCGGCGCCCCCTTTTGCCTCTTTTCGTGTGCGGGTGTTAAACGTTCTCAGAATGGACCGAGGTTTTCCAAGCGGCCTTGGTATACCACCGGTAGACCGCCTGTCAAGTTTCGTGTCATTCGGAGGTCGTTTGATACTCCAACGGTTAACCGGGTGACCGCAAAAGCCCCTTCTCTTTGCAGCCCAACACCCCTCCAAAGTGGCCCAAAACCCATCCTAACCCCCTCTATGCTCTCGGTCGTTCGATCACAATCGTGTGGGCGAAAACCGCTCTCCATTTGGAGTCTCCTAGCTCCCTCTACCTATAAATATGTGTGCCTCCCCGAAATTCTCGGTCTAACCCTAGTCTTCCTCTTCCTCGCGCCGCCGGACACATCCTCCCACCGCCCGGACATGTCCGCCACTGCTCCCCGCCAATCCGGAGCCGCCACCTGTCCCTGCGCGCCCGTCCCCCGCCTTGCACGCGAGGCCCACGGCCGCCCGCCTTGGCTTCGTCTGCGGCCCGAGCCGCCGCGCCTCCGGCTGGATCTTTGCCGCCGTCTCCCGCTCGGCGCTCGCTTGGCCTTGCCAACCGCCGCCGCCGCCGCCCGTGCCAGCGCCGTCGCCCGCCTCGCCCCTCGCCGCCCGGCCACTTGGCCGTGGCCGCTGCCGCCCGCAGCTCCTCGCCCGCCGGCGTCCTCCGCGCCGCGCGCCTTTCGCCGCCGCCCGGTCCGCCTCGCCCGATCCGGCGCGATCCCGGCGGAGGAGGCCTCGCCGGATCGCCGCCCCACGGCGAACTCCCTCACCGGAGCGTCGCCTCGCCGCCCGGGCCCTCCTCTGCCTCGACCCGGCCCGACCCGCTCCATCTCCGACGTGCCTCGTTTTCCGTGCAAGGTTGACCCTGTTTATTTCACTAAGTCCCTGATTTTTTGCATATTGTCATGCCATGTTCATCACATCATAACTAGCTGCATACTGCTCTGTTTCGCGCGTGTAAAGTGTCAAATTGTTCGCCTCGACGAGTACTGCATTTCATTCCATTGCATCATGTTCATTTGAGTTCATCTTGATGCCTGAATCTTTGTTGCAAGAGTGCTATATGATGTTAACCTGCTGAAACTGTTATAACTTGATGATTTGTCATTTTTGTTGCATTTGATGTATGCATCTTATGAGCATTAGCTCTACATGTGTTTTGTGCTATGTCATGCTATCTTCACGCTGGTTCCATCCATGGATTTTTGTGGTCTTGTAGTGAGTGCATCGAGCTTGTTAAGTAGGGTACTTGCTGTTGCTGTTTTGCTAGGCTGATTCCGTTATATTATGATGCTATGTAAACCTGCTGCTACAAGTCATTCTATGCATAATCTGGAGATGTTCACTAAGGATGTTTTGTTATATATGTCTTGCTCTATCCATCCATGCCCTTTTTTGCAATTATAGTCTGCTGTAACTTGTTGTAATCTTGCTCTCTAATTGCTAAATAATGTTGTTGTCAGCATGTTAACATTAAGTTCAATGTTGCCATGATTGTTTTTAGTGATCCATGCACTCTATGAACTTTCTCTTGCCATGATTAGCTTCATAAACATGTCTTATTACTGAGTTGCCTTGCCATGCCATGTATTGCTCTGTGGTGAGTGGTTCAAGCTCACCAACATGCCTACTTATCGTGGTTCAAGCTTTCGATCCTTGTTTTGGGAGTGTTTTCTTGAGGTTTGTATGCATTTTGTATCAATGCCATGCTTATCTTGTTTTGCTCATATCTTCTAGGCCGTAGCTCCGAATTTAATGAACTTTATGGGTAACTTGACTAGAATTTCGTGTAGATCATCTTGGTCCATCTTAACTTGCTTTTTAACAACTTGAACATAATGTTTATTCAGATCTGGACCTATTTCGAAATATGCATATGAGGACTTACCAGAATTGTTATATGTTGTTCCCGGCCTCATTTAAACTTGCTTTGATGTGTTGCTATTGTATGCTTCATCTCTTGCCATGAGTAGCTTCATGTAGCTTTGTCATGCATCATGCTTGTTGTGCATCATGTCTTGTTTATGTGTGGTGTGTTTACCGTGTTGTGTGCTTCTTTTCGATAGTTCCTGTTTCGTTACGATCGTGAGGATTCGTTCGTCTACGCTTGGTTTGTCTTCGTGGCTTCATCTTCTTCATGGACTCGTTCTTCTTTCTAGCGGGATTTCAGGCAAGATGACCGTCACCTTGGATCTCATTACTATCATTGCTATGCTAGTTGCTTCGTTCTATCGCTATGTTGCGTTACCTATCACTTGCTTATCAAGCCTCCCAAATTGCCATGAACCTCTAACCTTTGTCACCCTTCCTAGCAAACCGTTGTTTGGCTATGTTACCGCTTTTGCTCAGCCCCTCCTATAGCGTTGCTAGTTGCAGGTGAAGATGAAGATTGCTCCATGTTGGATTATGTTTTGTTGGGATATCACAATATCTCTTATATTATTAATGCATCTATATACTTGGTAAAGGGTGGAAGGCTCGGCCTTATGCCTGGTGTTTTGTTCCACTCTTGCCGCCCTAGTTTCCGTCATATCAGTATTATGTTCCCGGATTTTGCGTCCCTAACGCGGTTGGGTGATTTATGGGACCCCCTTGACAGTTCGCTTTGAATAAGACTCCTCCAGCAAGGCCCAACCTTGGTTTTACCATTTGCCTCACCACCACCTACTTTTCCCTTGGGAGTCGCTCTCTCGAGGGTCATCTTTATTTAGCCCCCCCCCCCCCCCCGGGCCAGTGCTTCTCTAAGTGCTGGTCCGAACCGAGCTGCCTGCGGGGCCACCTTGAGGCAACCTGAGGGCTGGTTTTACTCGTAGCTAGTCTCATCCGGTGTTGCCCTGAGAACGAGATATGTGCAGCTCCTATCGGGATTGTCGGCGCATCGGGCGGTCTTGCTAGTCTTGTTTTATTACTGTCGAAATGTCATGCAGCCGGGATTCCGAGACTGGTCGGGTCTTCCCGGGGAGAAGGAATATCCTTCGTTGATCGCGAGAGCTTATCATGAGCTAAGTTGGGACACCCCTGCAGGGTATAAACTTTCGAGAGCCGTGCCCGCGGTTATGTGGCAGATGGGAATTTGTTAATATCCGGTTGTAGTAAACTTGAAGTAAACTCTTCTAAAATACACCAACCGTAATGCGTAACCATGAGTGTCTCTTTTCGGGTTGATCGAGAGGAGAACACGGTTTATGGGTTATGTCGGCGACGAGGTAGGAGTTCAGGATCACTTCTTGATCATTACTAGTTGACGACCGTTCCTTTGTTTCTCTTCTCGCTCTCAATTGCGTATGTTAGCCACCATATATGCTTAGCGCTGCTGCAACCTCACCACTTTACCCCTTCCTTTCCCATTTAGCTTTGCTAGTCTTGATACCCATGGTAATGGGATTGCTGAGTGCTCGTGGCTCTGATTACTACACCACCAGTTGCAGTGTACAGGTTATTCGATGATCATGGCGCGAGAGGGATGTTTATTTGTGTTGGAGTTCTTCATCCGCTTCTTCGATCGGGGATAGGTTCGGTCGGCAGACTGGGCTAGGTGGTGGATATTGTTTGAGTTTACATTTATGTTTCATCCGTAGTCGGATGTTGATCTTGTATATGATGTGATGTTGTATTCGTGTGGCATTGTATGCCTTATGTATGTATCCCCACTATTATGTAATGTTGATGTAATGATATCCACCTTGCAAAAGCGTCTTCAAGATGCGCTTCTATCCTTGGTGGGACCTTCGAGTTCCTTTAGGATAGGGTCGCATCTTGGGCGTGACACCATCAAAATCCATTGAGACGACGCCTTATGAACTGTGGTTTGGCAAGAAACCAAAGTTGTCGTTTCTTAAAGTTTGGGGCTGCGATGCTTATGTGAAGAAACTTCAACCAGATAAGCTCGAACCCAAATCGGAGAAATGTGTCTTCATAGGATACCCAAAAGAGACTATTGGGTACACCTTCTATCACAGATCTGAGGGCAAGATTTTTGTTGCTAAATTCGGATCCTTTCTAGAGAAAGAGTTTCTCTCGAAAGAAGTGAGTGGGATGAAAGTAGAACTTGATGAGGTAACTATACCTACTCCCTTATTGGAAAGTAGTTCATCACAAGAACCGGTTCATGTGACGACTACACCAATCAGTGAGGAAGCTAATGATAATGATCATGAAACTTCAGATCAAGTTACTACCGAACTTCGTAGGTCAACCAGAGTGAGATCCGCACCAGAGTGGTATGGTAATCCTATTCTGGAAGTCATGTTACTTGACCATGGCGAACCTACGAACTATGAGAAAGCGATGATGAGCCCAGATTTCGCAAAATGGCTTGAGGCCATGAAATCTGAGATGGGATCCATGTATGAGAACAAAGTATGGACTTTGGTTGACTTGCTCGATGATCGGCAAGCCATCGAGAATAAATTGATCTTCAAGAAGAAGATTGACGCTGCGGTAATGTAACTGTCTACAAAGCTCGACTTGTTGCGAAAGGTTTTCGACAAGTTCAAGGGGTTGACTATGATGAGACTTTCTCACCCGTAGCGATGCTTAAGTCTGTCCGAATCATGTTAGCAATTGCCGCATTTTATGATTATGAAATATGGCAAATGGATGTCAAAACTGCATTCTGAATGGATTTACGGAAGAAGAGTTGTATATGATGCAACCAGAAGGTTTTGTCGATCCAAAAGGTGCTAACAAAGTATGCAAGCTCCGAGGATCCATTTATGGACTGGTGCAAGCCTCTCGGAGTTGGAATAAGCGCTTTGATAGTGTGATCAAAGCATATGGTTTTATCTGAGACTTTTGGAGCTTTGTATTTACAAGAAAGTGAGTGGGAGCTTTGTAGCATTTCGATATTATATGTAGATGACATATTATTAATTGGAAATGATATAGAATTTATGGATAGCATAAAGGGATACTTGAATAAAAGTTTTTCAATGAAAGACCTCGGTGAAGCTGCTTAGATATTAGGCATCAAGATCTATAGAGATAGATCAAGACGCTTAATTGGACTTTCACAAAACACATACCTTGATAAAGTTTTGAAAAGGTTCAAAATGGATGAGGCAAAGAAAGGGTTCTTTCCTGTATTACAAGGTGTGAAGTTGAGTCAGACTCAATGCCCGACCACAGCAGAAGATAGAGAGAAAATGAAAGATGTTCCCTGTGCTTCAGCCATAGGCTCTATCATGTATGCAATGTTGTGTACCACACCTGACGTATGCTTAGCAATAAGTTTGGCAGGGAGGTACCAAAGTAATCCAGGAGTGGATCACTGGACAGTGGTCAAGAATATCCTGAAATACCTGAAAAGGACTAAGGATATGTTTCTCGTTTATGGAGGTGCCCAAGAGCTAGTCGTAAATGGTTACGTCCATGCAAGCTTTGACATTGATCCGGACGATTCTAAATCGCAAACCGGATACGTGTTTATATTGAACGGTGGAGCTGTCAGTTGGTGCAGTTCTAAACAAAGCGTCGTGGCGGGATCTACATGCGAAGCGGAGTACATAGCTGCTTCGGAAGCAGCAAATGAAGGAGTCTGGATGAAAGAGTTCATTTCCGATCTAGGTGTCATACCTAGTGCATCGGGACCAATGAAGATCTTCCGTGACAATACTGGTGCAATTTCCTTGGCAAAGGAATCCAGATTTCACAAGAGGACCAAGCACATCAAGTGACGCTTCAATTCCATCCGGGACCAAGTCCAGGTGGGAGACATAGAGATTTGCAAGATACATACGGATCTGAATGTTGCAGACCCATTGACTAAGCCTCTTCCACGAGCAAAACATGATCAGCACCAACACTCCATGGGTGTTAGAATCATTACTCTGTAATCTAGATTATTGACTCTAGTGCAAGTGGGATACTGAAGGAAATATGCCCTATAGGCAATAATAAAGTTATTATTTATTTCCTCATATCATGATAAATGTTTATTATTCATGCTAGAATTGTATTAATCGGAAACATGATACATGTGTGAATACATAGACAAACTTAAATGTCACTAGTATGCCTCTACTTGACTAGATCATCAATCAAAGATGGTTATGTTTCCTAACCATAGACATGCGTTGTCATTTGATTAACGGGATCACATCATTAGGAGAATGATGTGATTGACTTGACCCATTCTGTTAGCTTAGCATTTGATCGTTCAGTATGTTGCTATTGCTTTCTTCATGACTTATACAAGTTCCTATAACTATGAGATTATGCAACTCCGTTTACGGAGGAACACTTTGTGTGCTACCAAAGCGTCACTGGCGTAATCGGGTGATTATAAAGGAGCTCTACAGGTGTCTCCAAAGGTATATGTTGAGTTGGCGTATTTCGAGATTAGGTTTTGTCACTCCGATTGTCGGAGAGGTATCTGTGGGCCCTCTCGGTGATGCACATCACTATAAGCCTTGCAAGCAATGTAGCTAATGAGTTAGTTATGGAATGATGCATTACGTAATGAGTAAAGAGACTTGCCGGTAACGAGATCGAACTAGGTATTGAGATACCGATGATCGAATCTCGGGCAAGTAACATACCGATGACAAAGGGAACAACGTATGTTGTTATGCGGTTTGACCGATAAAGATCTTCGTAGAACATGTAGGAGCTGTTGGGGAACGTAGTAATTTCAAAAAATTTCCTACGCACACGCAAGGATCATGGTGATGGCATAGCAACGAGAGGGGAGAGTATTGTCCACGTACCCTCGTAGACCGTAAGCGGAAGCGTTATGACAACGCGGTTGATGTAGTCGTACGTCTTCACGATCCGACCGATCCAAGTACCGAACGTACGGCACCTCCGAGTTCAGCACACGTTCAGCTCGATGGCGATCCCGGGCTCCGATCCAGAAAGCGTCGGGGATGAGTTTCACGTCGACGACGGCGTGGACGATGATGATGCTCCACTGCGCGGCAGGCTTCGCCTAAGCTCCGCGACGATATGACCGAAGTGGAATATGGTGGAGGGGCACCGACTGGCTAAGGAGCGATCACGTAGATCAACTTGTGTGTCATGGGGTGCCCCCTGCCCCGTATATAAAGGAGGGAGGGGAGGTGCGGCCGGCCCTCCTAGGGTGCGCTGGAGGAGTTCTACTCCCAGGGAGTAGGACTCCCCCTCTTGCCTTGTTGGAGAAGGAAAGGGGAGGGAAAGAGGAAGGGCGCGCCCCTCTCCTGTCCTATTCGGACTAGGGGGAGGCGCGTGCCTGCCCCGCCCGCCCTCCTCTTCTCCCTTATGGCCCATTAAGGCCCAACATCCCCGAGAGGTTCCGTAACCCCGGTGTTCGGAAAATTCGATTTCATCCGGAACCATTCCGATATCAAATATAGGCTTCCAATATATCAATCTTTATGTCTCGACCGTTTCGAGACTCCTCGTCATGTCTGTGATCACATACGGGACTCCGAACAAACTTCGGTACATCAAAACTTATAAACTCATAATAAACTGTCATCGAAACCTTAAGCGTGCGGACCCTACGGGTTCGAGAACTATGTAGACATGACCTAGAACTATTCTTGGTCAATAACCAATAGCGGAACCTGGATGCTCATATTGGCTCCTACATATTCTACGAAGATCTTTATCGGTCAAACCGCATAACAACATAGGTTGTTCCCTTTGTCATCGGTATGTTACTTGCCCGAGATTCCATCGTCGGTATCCAATACCTAGTTCAATCTCGTTACTGGCAAGTCTCTTTACTCGTTATGTAATGCATCATTCCGTAACTAACTCATTAGCTACATTGCTTGCAAGGCTTATAGTGATGTGCATTACCGAGAGGGCCAGAGATACCTCTCCGGCAATCGGAGTGACAAAACCTAATCTCGAAATCGCCAACCCAACATGTACCTTTGGAGACACCTGTAGTACTCCTTTATAATCACCCGAGCCACGTTGTGACGTTTGGTAGCACCAAAGTGTTCCTCCGTTAAGCAGGAGTTGCATAATCTCATAGTTACGGGAACATGTATAAGTCATGAAGAAAGCAATAGCAATATACTAAGCGATCAAGTGCTATGCTAACGGAATGGGTCATGTCAATCACATCATTCTCCTAATGATGTGATCCCATTAATCAAATAACAACACATGTCTATGGTTAGGAAACATAACCATCTTTGATTAATGAGCTAGTCAAGTAGAGGCATACTAGTGACTATATGTTTGTCTATGTATTCACACATGTATTATGTTTCCGGTTAATACAATTCTAGCATGAATAATAAACATTTATCATGAAATAAGGAAATAAATAATAACTTTATTATTGCCTCTAGGGCATATTTCCTTGAGTCTCCCACTTGCACTAGAGTCAATAATCTAGTTCACATCATCATGTGATTCAACACTAATATTCACATCGTATGTGATTAACACCCATAGTTCACATCATCATGTGACCAACACCCAAAGGGTTTACTAGAGTCAATAATCTAGTTCACATCGCTATGTGATTAACACCCAAAGAGTACTAAGGTATGATCATGTTTTGCTCGTGAGAGAAGCTTAGTCAACGGTCTACATCACATTCAGAGCCGTATGTATTTTGCAAATATTCTATGTCTACAATGCTCTCGCACGGAGCTACTCTAGCTAATTGCTCCCACTTTCAATATGTATCCAGATTGAGACTTATAGTCATCTGGATCGGTGTAAAAGCTTGTATCGATGTAACTTTACGACGGGCTCTTTTATTACCTCCATAATCGAGAAATATTTCCTTAGTCCTCACTAAGGATGTTCTTGACCAATGTCCGATGATCTACTCCTAGATCACTATTGTACTCCTTGCCAAATTTGAGCAAGTTATACAATAGGTGCGGTACATAGCATAGCATACTTTATAGAACCTATGGTGAGGCATAGGGAATGACTTTCATTCTCTTTTCTATTTTACTGCCGTGGTGGGATTTGAGTCTTACTCAATTTCACACCTTTGCAACACGGGCAAGAACTTTTCTTTGACTGTTCCATTTTGAACTACTTCAAAATCTTGACAAGGTATGTACTTATTGAAAAACTTATCAAGCGTCTTGATCTATCTCAATAGATCTTGATGCTCAATATGTAAGCAGCTTCACCGAGGTCCTTCTTTGAAAAACTCCTTTCAAATACTCCTTTATGCTTTGCGAATAATTCTACATTATTTCCGATCAACAATATGTCATTCACATATACTTATCGAAATGTTGTAGTGCTCCCACTCACTTTCTTGTAAATACGGGCTTCACCGCAAGTCTGTATAAAACTATATGCTTTGATCATACTATCAAAGCGTTTATTCCAACTCGAGATGCTTGCAGGTCCATAGATGGATCATTTGAAGCTTGCACATTTTGTTAGCTCCTTTAGGATTGAAAAAACCTTTCGTTGCATTATATACAACTTTTCTTTAATAAATCCATTAAAGAATGTAGTTTTGACATCCATTTGCCAGATTTCATAAAATGTGGCAATTGCTAACATGATTCGGACAGACTTAAGCATCGCTACAATCAAGGTTGGAAAAAGCGGTAGGCGTAAGCGAGGCGGTTGGCCTTCGCCTAGTGCCTAGGCGGTGCCTAAGCGCCCTAGGCGTGGCCTAGGCGGTAATATAGTTTTTGCTCGTAGTGTATTTGGGATTATTATATGGGTGTTGATATTAGTTTAGGGCATATAAATAAGTTAATTACCGTCTACTACCATTGAATATAAACATTTGGCATACTAGTGCGTTATGTGGCATGATTTCTTGCTTGCGTGAGGCAATTCCTTGCTTGCCTTGCCTAGACCTCCATTTATGCCCTAGGCGAGGCGTTTGGCTATTGCCTAGCGCCTAGGCGTGCCTAAGCGCCTCCTAGGCACTGCCTTTTCCAACAGAGGCTACAATTGAGAAAATCTCATTGTAGTCAACACCCTGAACTTGTCGAAAACCCTTTTTGTGACAAGTCGAGTTTTGTAGATAGTATCACTACTATCAGTGTCCGTCTTCCTCTTGAAGATCCATTTATTTAACATGGCTTGCTGATCATCGAGCAAGTCAATCAAAGTCCATACTTTGTTCTCATACATGGATCCCATCTCAGATTTCATGGTCTCAAACCATTTCGTGGAATCTGGGCTCATCATCGCTTCCTCATAGTTCGTAGGTTTATCATGGTCTAGTAACATGACTTCCGAACATGATTACCGTACCACTCAGTGCGGATCTTACTCTGGAAGACCTCACGAGGTTTGGTAGCAACTTGATCTGAAGTTTCATGATCATCATCATTAACTTCCTCACTAATTGGTGTAGGAATCACTTTGGAACTGATTTACGTGATGAACTACTTTCCAATAAGGAGAAGGTACAATTACCTCATCAAGTTTCTACTTTCCTCCCACTCACTTCTTTCGAGAGAAACTTCTTCTCTAGAAAGGATCCATCTTAGCAACGAATAACTTGCCTTCGGATCTGTGATAGAAGGTGTACCCAATAGTTACCTTTGGGTATTCTATGAAGACGCACTTCTCCGATTTGGGTTCGAGCTTATCAGGTGAAAACTTTTCACGTAAGCATCACAACTCCAAACTTTAAGAAACGACAGCTTAAGTTTACCGTTAAACCATAGTTCATACGGTGTCGTCTCAATGGATTTAGATGGTGCCCTATTAAACGTGAATGCAGCTTTCTCTAATGCATAACCCCAAAACGATAGTGGTAAACCGATAAGAGACATCATAGATCGCACCATATCCAATAAAGTGCGGTTACGACTTTCGGACACACCATTATGCTGTGGTGTTCCATATGGCGTGAGTTGTGAAACTATTTCACATTGTTTCAAATGAAGACCAAACTCGTAACTCAAATATTTGTCTCCGCGATCAAATTGCAGAAACTTTATTTTCTTTTTACGATGATTCTCCACTTCACTCTGAAATTCTTTGAACTTTTCAAATGTTTCAGACTTGTGCTTCATTAAGTAGATATACTCATATCTGCTCAATTCATCTTGTGAAGGTCAGAAAATAACGATACCCGCCACGAGCCTTAAAACTCATTGGTCTGCATACATCAGTATGTATTATTTCCAACAAGTTTGTTGCTCGTTCCATTGTTCCGAAGAACGGAGTTTTAGTCATCTTGCCCAAAAGGCACGGTTCGCAAGCATCAAATGATTCATAACCAAGTGATTCCGAAAATCCATCTTTATGGAGTTTCTTCATGCGCTTTACACCGATATGACCCAAGCGGCGATTGCCACAAATAAGTTGCACTATCATTGTTAACTTTGCATCTTTTGGCATCAATACTATGAATACATGTATCACTACGATCGAGATCCAACAAACTATTTTCATTGGGTGTATGACCATTTGAAGGTTTTATTCATTTAAATAGAACAACAATTATTCTCGACTTTAAATGAATAACCGAATTGCAATAAACATGATCAAATCATATTCATGCTCAACATAAGCGCCAAATAACATTTATTTAGGTTTAACACTAATCCCGAAAGTATAGGGGTGTGCGATGATGATCATATCAATCTTGGAACTACTTCCAACACTCATCCTCACTTCTCCTTCAACTAGTCTCTGTTTATACGTAACTCTGTTTGAGTTACTAATCTTAGCAACCGAACAGTATCAAATACTCGGGGCTACTATAAACACTAGTAAGGCACACATCAATAACTGTATATCAAATATACTCTTGTTCACTTTGCCATCCTTCTTATCCACCAAATATTCAGGGCATCCCGCTTCGGTGACCATTTCCTTTGCGGTAGAAGCACTTAGTTTCAGGCTTTGGTCCAGCTTTGGGCTTCTTCGCGGGAGTGACAACTTGTTTGCCATTCTACTTGAAGTTTCCCTTTCTTTCCCTTTGCCCTTTTCTTGAAACTAGTGGTCTTGTCTATCATCAACACTTGATGCTCTTTCTTGATTTCTACCTTCGTCGATTTCAACATCACGAAGAGCTCGGGAATCGTTTTCGTCATCCCTTGCATACTATAGTTCATCACGAAGTTCTAGTAACTTAGTGATGGTGACTAGAGAATTCGTCAATCACTATCTTATCGGAAGATTAACTCCCACTTGATTCAAGCGATTGAAGTACCTGCACAATCTGAGCACATGCTCCCTAGTTGAGCGATTCTCCTCCATCTTTTAGCTATAGAACTTGTTGGAGACTTCATATCTCTCAACTCGGTATTTGCTTGAAATATTAACTTCAATTCTGGAACATCTCATATGGTCCATGACGTTCAAAACGTCTTTGAAGTCCCGATTCTAAGCCGTTAAGTATGGTGCACTAAACTATCAAGTAGTCATCATATTGAGCTAGCCAAACGTTCATAACGTCGCATTTGCTCCTGCAATAGGTCATCACCTAGCGGTGCATTAAGGACATAATTCTTACGTGCAGCAATGAGGATAAACCTCGGATCACGGATCCAATCCGCATCATTGCTACTAACATTTTTCAATACAATTTTCTCTAGGAACACATATAAAAACATAGGGAAGCAACAACGCGAGCTATTGATCTACAACATAATTTGCAAAATACTACGGGACTAATTTCATGATAAATTAAAGTTCAATTAATCATATTACTTAAGAACTCCCACTTAGATAGACATCTCTAGTCATCTAAGTGATTACGTGATCCAAATCAACTAAACCATGTCCGATCATCACGTGAGATGGAGTAGTTTCAATGGTGAACATCACTATGTTGATCATATCTACTATATGATTCACGTTCGACCTTTCGTTCTCCGTGTTCCGAGGCCATATCTGTATATGCTAGGCTCGTCAAGTTTGACCTGAGTATTCGCGTGTGCAACTGTTTTGCACCCGTTGTATTTGAGCGTAGAGCCTATCACACCCGATCATCACGTGGTGTCTCAAAGACGAAGAACTTTCGCAAGCGGTGCATACTCGGGAGAACACTTCTTGATATTTAGTGAGAGATCATCTTATAATGCTACCGTCAATCAAAGCAAGATAAGATGCATAAAGGATAAACATCACATGCAATCAATATAAGTGGTATGATATGGCCATCATCATCTTGTGCTTGTGATCTCCATCTCAAGCACCGTCGTGATCACCATCGTCACCGGTAGCGACACCTTGATCTCCATCGTAGCATCGTTGTCGTCTCGCCAATCTTATGCTTCTCGACTATCGCTACCACTTAGTGATAAAGTAAAGCATTACAGGCGTTGCATTTCATACAATAAGCGACAACCATATGGCTCCCGCCGATTGCCGATAACCGGTTACAAAACATGATCATCTCATACAATAAAATACATCATCACGTCTTGACCATATCACATCACAACATGCCTGCAAAAACAAGTTAGGCGTCCTCTACTTTGTTGTTGCAAGTTTTACGTGGCTGCTACGGGCTGAGCAAGAACCGTTCTTACCTACGCATCAAAACCACAGCGATAGTTTGTCAAGTTGGTGCTATTTTAACCTTCGCAAGGACCGGGCGTAGCCATACTCGGTTCAACTAAAGTGAGAGAGCAGACACCGCCGGTCACCTTTAAGCAACGAGTGCTCGCAGCGGTGAAACTAGTCTCGCGTAAGCGTCTGGCGTAATGTCGGTCCGGGCGCTTCATCTCACAATACCGCCGAACCAAAGTATGACATCTTTGGTAAGCGGTATGACTTGTATCGCCCACAACTCACTTGTGTTCTACTCGTGCATATAACATCAACGCATAAAACCAGGCTCTGATACCACTATTGGGGAACGTAGTAATTTCAAAAAAATTCCTACGCACACGCAAGGATCATGGTGATGGCATAGACGTACCCTCGTAGACCGTAAGCGGAAGCGTTATGACAACACGGTTGATGTAGTCGTACGTCTTCACGATCCGACCGATCCAAGTACCGAACGTACGGCACCTCCGAGTTCAGCACACGTTCAGCTCGATGACGATCCCCGGGCTCCGATCCAGCAAAGCGTCGGGGATGAGTTTCGTCGACGCGACGGCGTGGTGGCGATGATGATGCTCCACCGGGCGAGGCTTCGCCTAAGCTCCGCGACGATATGACGAAGTGGAATATGGTGGAGGGGCACCGCGACACGGCTAAGGAGCGATCCGTAGATCAACTTGTGTGTCATGGGGTGCCCCCTGCCCGTATATATAAAGGAGGGAGGGGGAGGTGCGGCCGGCCCTCCTAGGGTGCGCTGGAGGAGTCCTACTCCCCTGGGAGTAGGACTCCCTCTGCCTTGTTGGAGAAGGAAAGGGGAGGGAAGAGGAAGGGGGCGCCCCCTCTCCTGTCCTATTCGGACTAGGGGGGGGGGCGCGCCTGCCCTGGCCGCCCTCCTCTTCTCCCTTATGGCCCATTAAGGCCCAACATCCCGGGAGGTTCAGTAACCCCTGTTAGGAAAATTCCGATTTCATCTCGAACCATTCCGATATCCAAATATAGGCTTCCAATATATCAATCTTTATGTCTCGACCATTTGAGACTCCTCGTCATGTCCGTGATCACATCCGGGACTCGAACAAACTTCGTACATCGAACTTATAAACTCATAATAAAGCGTCATCGAAACCTTAGCGTGCGGACCCTACGGGTTCGAGAACTATGTAGACATGACCTAGAACTATTCTTGGTCAATAACCAATAGCGGAACCTGGATGCTCATATTGGCTCCTACATATTCTACGAAGATCTTTATCGGTCAAACCGCATAACAACATCGTTGTTCCCTTTGTCATCGGTATGTTACTTGCCCGAGATTCGATCGTCGGTATCCAATACCTAGTTCAATCTCGTTCTTGGCAAGTCTCTTTACTCGTTACGTAATGCATCATTCCGTAACTAACTCATTAGCTACATTGCTTGCAAGGCTTATAGTGATGTGCATTACCGAGAGGGCCAGAGATACCTCTCCGACAATCGGAGTGACAAAACCTAATCTCGAAATCGCCAACCCAACATGTACCTTTGGAGACACCTGTAGTACTCCTTTATAATCACCCGATTACGTTGTGACGTTTGGTAGCACCAAAGTGTTCCTCCGTAAACGGAGTTGCATAATCTCATAGTTACGGGAACATGTATAAGTCATGAAGAAAGCAATAGCAATATACTAAACGATCAAGTGCTATGCTAACGGAATGGGTCATGTCAATCACATCATTCTCCTAATGATGTGATCCCATTAATCAAATAACAACACATGTCTATGGTTAGGGAACATAACCATCTTTGATTAATGAGCTAGTCAAGTAGAGGCATACTAGTGACTATATGTTTGTCTATGTATTCACACATGTATTATGTTTCCGGTTAATACAATTCTAGCATGAATAATAAACATTTATCATGAAATAAGGAAATAAATAATAACTTTATTATTGCCTCTAGGGCATATTTCCTTCAGGAGCCAATATGAGCATCCAGATTCCGCTATTGGTTATTGACCCAGAATAGTTCTCGGTCATGTCTACATAGTTCTCGAACCCGTAGGGTCCACACGCTTAAGGTTTCAATGACAATTATATTATGAGTTTATGAGTTTTGATGTACCGAAGTTTGTTCGGAGTCCCGAATGTGATTACGGACATGATGAGGAGTCTCGAAATGGTCGAGACATAAAGACTGATATATTGGACGACTATATTCGGACACCGGAAGTATTCCGGAGAAGTTTCAGATAAAACCGGAGTGCCGGAGGGTCATCGGAATCCCCAGGGGAACTAATGGGCCTCGATGGGCCTTAGTGGAGAGAGAGAGAGGGGCGGCCTAGGGCAGGCCGCGCGCCCCTCCCCCTCTGGTCCGAATTGGACTAGGAGAGGGGGGGCGGCACCCCCCTTTTCTTCTCCCTCTCCCTGTCCTTCCTTCCCCCTCTCTCCCTTTAGGTGGAAACCTACTAGGACTTGGAGTCCTAGTAGGATTCCCCTCTTGAAGCGCGCCATAGAGGGCCGGCCGGCCTCCCCCTTGCTCCTTTATATACGCAGGGGGGGCACCCCAAGGACACAACAGTTGATCTCTTGATCTCTTAGCCGTGTGCGGTGCCCCCCTCCACCATAGTCCTCGATAATATTATAGCGGTGCTTAGGCGAAGCCCTGCGACGGTAGAACATCCAGATCGTCACCACGCCGTCGTGCTGACGGAACTCTTCACCGACACTTTGCTGGATCGGAGTCCGGGGAACGTCATCGAGCTGAACGTGTGCTAGAACTCGGAGGTGCCGTGAGTTTCGATTGCTTGATTGGTCGGGCCGTGAAGACGACGACTACATCAACCGCGTTGTTATAACGCTTCCTCTTTCGGTCTACGAGGGTACGTGGACAACACTCTCCCCTCTCGTTGCCATGCATCACCATGATCTTGCGTGTGCGTAGGATTTTTTTTTGAAATTACTATGTTCCCCAACACAACCAACCTTAATGTTGCTCAATTTTTGTGCTACTGTAGCGGAGCTTCACAGGCTGTCCGGCCTTGCAATGCGGTCTGTGATAGACCATCTTTGGCCGAAAGGGCCTCAGCTGGACAGTTACTTTGGCTTGGTGCAGCAGTTCCTTGGGGCCGTGCCTCGGATCGACGCCATGAGCTGCACCAAGTTGAATGTGATGTACACCAATGATCCGGACTCGGTGAAGCTCTGCCTCGTCGAGTTCAAGCAGTACCTACAGGACAAGAAAGCACAAGGTTGCAGGACTAGACCTTGTGCCCATCCATTCGTCTCCTGACAGGGACCAACGGATCACCGTCACCCAAGTATGCATGCGGTACGAGGTTCTCGTCTACCACTGATGTAGAGCCATCGGAGGTTACGAGCATTCGCTTCGTTTGCCGTCGGCGGCGCCGATCGCACCTTTGCTACGGTGGAAGAAGGAAGAATGTGACGATTCGCCATCTGGTGCAACAAGCTTGTCGACATCCGTAGCAATACATGATCATCGAAGCAGGCGGGAGAAGGCCTCGTGGTTGACCTCACCGAGACCATCATCGACCCTCGCTACGCCAACATGAAAGAAGACAACGATACCAAGGACTTGAACACGTGGGAGGTACCTCTGAATCTAGCCTACATAACCTACATGGACAAGGACGCATACGCATGCTATGACATGTACATGCGGTTATTGGACATGAGGGTGTGTCTGTTTCCCGTAATCGACGAGTACATGGACAGCCGCAGCATCATGATCAAGCGTGCCAGGAAGGTCTAGATGTTGTACTTTATCTGTTTAAGCACCTTTATCATCTGAGTGTTTCACGCATTAGCCTATGTGTCATAATTATCTGTTTTGTCCGAAATATATATTCTAAGAACCCATTAACATGTTTCCTTTTTTAGTGGCTATTTGCTTATGCATGTAACTAGTTCACTTGGCTGCCGTGCTTTGAATCTCCTTCCTCCCAACATGTTCCCCTTCTCAGGTGGACCCAACAGGTCTCGTACACAGACATATGGGACCAACCACCTATCCATTTGTATTTCTTTATTTTGTTCAATCTTTCGTCCTCTTCCTATACAGCGGCTGGCCATCATAGCCTATGGCATTGGCCAGGCCATCCCTCTACTCCCAGCCTATGGCATTGGCCAGGCCATCCCTCTACTCTCATACATTGTTCGGCAGTGACAACTCCATCGGCCCACCCTGCACCCAAACAAGTCAACCCTCGTACTCCCCTCCACATGCATCTTCCCCCGTTCCGATTCGTTCGGTCTAAGGTGTCGACGTCGTCCTCTGCCTTGGTGCTCTCGCCGCGGCGCCGCCGCCTGTCGTTTCCAACATCGTCAGCAAAACAAGAGGAATCAGGAGACAACTGTTCGTCGAGAGGGT